>JAVYIG010001672.1:0-309742 GCA_035222895.1 Strongylocentrotus droebachiensis | reverse complement strand
AACCCTATGCCTATGATGTTGATATTAAAAGATGTAGGAGATTGCTGTAGTACAAAGTACTTCTTGTTGTAGTGTAGACCCATGACCTTTGTATGAATAATTCAGCCTGAAGCAGCACTTGAACCTTTCCACTACTTTATCGTCATCCGAATCAGCCTTTTATAATCTCTGAGCAGGGATATATGAGTCTCTGCTCTGAACACCATCGGTTTTGTTTACAGAGGCAGAGTCCTCCTTCACTACAATGTTTATTGACGGATCCAGGTTTTTTTTATTCTCGGGAGGGGGAGGGGGCAAGTTTATCTAAAATAAAATATTGGAAACATGACTATGGGGGGGGGGGGGGGGGAGGGGGGGGGGGGGTTAATGTGTATTAATAGGAAGCCTACTTTGCGGGTAGGGGGCATACATGGGTTAAACCATGGTCAAACATAACCATGATACCAGATGAGTTTTTCACAAGCAATCAATATTCTGAACTAATTTGAATGTGCATGAATGAAATGACACCATACGCACACACAGGCCTACCCTAGCCCCCCCCCCAGTGATTACAAGAATTCCAGTTTGGATGCCACTGTTGCCATGGTTGCATCAGTAATAGAACAAAAAGTGAAATATATATATATATATATAATATATACAAAATAAATATATAATATATTCATATTCAAAAAAATATTCACATAAGCATATTTGCGTTAAAATCTGAAATAGAGTAAAAAGGTTAAATATCAATGTTAATCGAATAAGAAGCAAACATCGACCTTATCAATACGAAGAAAATGAAGACCGCCTCCAAAATGTGAACCTATTGAACTTAATATCCTTTGATAATTCATACAGCGGGTATCGTTATGAGGATTATTTATACCTTTGCAAGAATTTGTCGGGTTCCTTTTAAACCCCGCATCAAGTATGCCAAACAGATTATTTGGTTCGTTTCTTTTCGTTTCATGAATTCCAATTCTAGAAAGCCTATTACCCCCGTACGAATTTAAAATGCAATTTCGATTATAAATGAAGTAATCACTTTTCACCGAAGCCTGTCCGCCCATTCCTTTGATGTTGATCCCCTACTATTGTTGCCTGTGTTGACATTGTTAACGAACTAAATCAATATCAATGCCCCGGAGTTGATTTTGTTGACGTTTCTTTTCCTTCTCCTTTTTTTTGGGGGGGGGGGGTGGAATGAAACAGATCTTGACTTGATAGATGCGTTTGCAGCCTGAAATATAGTGTCGTTCAGATTATGCTTTAGGAAAGTAACTTATATATGCTCTAATTTTTTTTGTAAATTCTCCTTTCTGTGCTCTGATAGCTGTGATATAGGCCTAGACGATATAGAAAAAAACGTATTGAATGGACACAATAGGAAATCTCAAGGATTGAGAGGCGGATAAGGGAGGGGGGGGGGGGGTAGAAGACTGGTGAAATGTTAGGAATAGAACTTTATAGATTTATCCTCTCTCGCAAGCAGAAAGCAAACTTATGGGTGGAGAGAGAGGGGGAGGGGGAGAGAGAGGGAGAGAGAGAGAAAGAGAAAGAGAGATAGAGAGAGAGAGAGAGAGAGAGAGAGAGAGGATGAACTGGGGATAGAGGGATAAAGAAATAAGATACACAGAAAGATGACGGAGAAAAACAGATAGAGATGGCAAGAAAATGTTTAACGTGAAGAAGGGGGAGGGGGAGGTGATGAGAGAAAGAGATATATATATAGAGAGAGAGAGAGAGAGAGAGAGAGAGAGATTCGGAGGGTGAGGGTGCTTATATTGCTATCAGAACAATATAGTATTTTGATGCAAGATAATTTCAGCCACCCAGTATGAGGTGATGGTGACTAGAAGCTCATTATTTGAACTAATAAATCTTGGAAGTATTTGTAGGTCAATAATATTTATTCCACCACCGCCACCAATCGTTCACAGACGACTGAGACTGCCTTGAAATATCCATTCCAACGATGAACACAAAACGTCTTTTATTCCAATGTTTTTAATCAAAACAAACGAGGATTTCTGTTTGTTTACAACCCGTTATGTCGACCTTTTCTTGGTCACCAAGCTATGAAACTGACTCCTTTTTAAAGGCCTATTTACTTAACTCCTTATAGCCTTGCAAATTATATACCATTGATGATCAATGCAAAGTCCCTATTCAAACCAAGCCTTGTATGCAAGCTCTTGGGCAGCGGAGATGACAAGCAGAGTTGACTCTTCAGTGATCGTATAGTGAAGTCTGAACGCTGGGACACAGTGCGGGGTTGCTCAGTTGCTCGTCGATGTCAGCTCTGTCTGTGTGCCGCATCTTCCTCTCCTTATTATCCCTCGACGTCATTCATCTCACCCGCACATCCATAACCCTCACTCGAGTAAGTCATCCATCGCACATCTTCTCTCTCCCCATCTTATGGACTAATACTTCGCAAGCGTGAACGGATCTTTGCTCCCTAGGAACCCCCGCAGCCTCCCCTTCGGAAGCCGGTCGCAATCCAGCTCAGGTAAGGAAACATTAGGTGTAAAGAAGGAAATGTTGAAAATGGGGGGAAATGCAGCGGATTTTCGACATTCCTGCTGATTTGGGTCACAGATTAAAGTGCACTGTGGTTTTTACATTTTTTGAACTTGTACCGTCTGCTATTTGTAATACAAGACGTCTCTTCGCCAGTCTTCGGTCATGATGTTTCTTCTTTGTGACGTTGTCATGACGTTCATCTCAAGACAGTCAATGTTCATTGTCGTTGTTCGAGTAATTGCCCAGCACTGTCTCTGAAATGTCTACTCCGTTCATATTGCTTCTTGCAATTTCTGTTTTGATCATTTTTGCAAAACTGTACGATTCTGTATTGATGTCTTACCACTTTGTCTTATAACTTAGTTAAACTTACCATGGTTTTTCTGGGCAATATAGGGCATCTTATTCTTGTGTCATTTTTGTTAAAGAATATTTCGAAAACAAGGAACTGTAGGTCAGGACTGTTCACATTGTCATCAATTATTGTCATGAACTCCATTTAAACTGGATAATTTGGAACTATTTGTTCATAGTTATTGGGCCATCATATTTAGAAAATATCATTGGTGGATGTAATATTTCACAGATATATCATGATTTATCTTTCTTCATCTGATTTTTTTTGCAGAATTTACTATCACAATGTTGATAACCATCCCGCTTACATTTGTTTATATGAGGTTCTGAATTCAGCACATTAATTCACACCGCATCCTCGATTTTGAATGTACCACAGGCACGGCGAGACAACCTCGCTATAGATATGAATTATTTTCAGCCAAGTTTCTTTTGTCTATCAGCCCATCGATAAAACTCTACTCAGTTTTAGTCATACAATTTCATGCTTCCATTAAACGTCACCATGGCAACATACTCGCACATTCGACGTTGATATTTTATTGATACAATCATGTAGGATCCACTCAAGTGCGGGAAGAAGCGAGATGGGTGGGACTCATGGGAGCGTTTTTGTTTTGTATACTTGCTATAATTAATGATAATAATTATAATAATGGGTTCTTGTATAGCGCTCATGTCTGTCAGACATGGCACTCATGGCGCTCCACAATATTCCCCGGCTTTAACTTTAAACGTCATTTGTAATCTTTGGGATGAAAGAGAATAACAAATATGAATAAGTCTAAAATATATCATATTTTTTCGGCACAAGTCATAAATCATGAGGTATAGGCACTACAATAAACAATCGATATAAACAAAAAATCATAAAAAAGATGATAAGATGATGAAGTGATGCCAGTATCATTTCACTTTTTCTTTGACTCCATTTGGAATCTATTACCGAACAGAAAATAATGTTTACAAATTTGAGAACATAAAGGAAATCTTATTACAATATTTATGTTCAGTCAATGCCTGAAATTATGATACCAGTATCAATGAGACGCCCCAGCACCCCTATAGTGTATATAGTTCAATGTAATGGAAATGCATTTTTCTTGTTGGTTGATTCCATGCTAAGTTCAACGTGCAGGCCTATATAACAATTTCTGAACGTGCATATAGTTTGTAATAACAATAATTACGACGATATATTTTCTAAGGCCCCATAGTGAGATGGTGACAAGTTAACAACCTCGACCGCGACCGTGTTCTATTCTGTGACCGTCCAACTCCCGTGGTTGTCGTACATTTTCCACGATGGGTCCCCAAAGAAACTCAAACCTCGCACTCTCTTGAAAGCTTTTATAATTATTGTGTCAAGGAATGTGAGCTACTGACGTCATAATTGAAGTTGATATATCAACTTTTATGCTAGAGGTTGGATGCATGCGGGTGACAGCGGCCAAAAAGGGGCAGTAATGTCCAAAACTGTGAATATATTCAGGGTCTCTTATAAGACATAAGTGTTTGCTTTTGCTACATAGAATCACCAATGGCAAATAGATTTATTTATATCAAGTCCCATGTATTTATTACAATCCATACTCGTCATGTTCTGAGGAAGATCTAGCATCTCACACCAGAGGCGTAGAAAAAGCTGGGGGCATGGGGTATGCGCCCTCCCCCATGTGGAAAAAATAAAGAAAAAGGAAGAGGGAAAGGAAGAGGGAGAGATAGATATATAGAATTATATTTAGATATATAGAATAGAGAGAGAGAGAGAGAGAGAAAGAGAACGGGGGGGGGGGGGAGGGGGTGGGGGGGGGGGGTGCATGATAAAGAAGACGACAAGGACCCTCTTTCACCCATCTCTATTTTATTACCTTTGAAGTTGGTATTTTAGTATTTTACCAACCGCTGTGCTCAATGTCAGCAGTACCCCTTTACTGCCCGGACAGACGCTACTCCTCCGATTCGAACAGCCTAACGACAACGAAAACCACATTAATGTTCTAGCAATTTTATCACTTATGTGAACGAAACGCATGGCAAAATTTGTATCCCTGTGACATGTCGACAATGTCGTTTCATATTATTATTGCAAATAACTTTTAAATCTATATGCCATTGTGACAACCATGGCACGATGGTATTTCCTGACAGCATATTATTTCCCTCTGTCTAGACTTCTAGTTGATTTGCCAATATCATTTTCCGATTCCATGAATTCGATAAAATTGGCGATTAAATGAAATCGACTGAAATACAGAATAACTGCATACACTATTGGCGTAGCGTGTGTCCAGACACTTGGGGGGGGGGGGTCTTACAATGTGGATAAAAAGATGCATTAACAGGCGCGGATCCAGGATTTTCCAATAGGGGGGGCCGAAAATTTTAAAATCGCATAGACCAATATTTCAACTTAACATACCAATACTGACAAGGTCATAGCACCTTACCGGTACCTATAAACGGGCACAATTTTGGAGAGGGGGCAGGCTCGCGTCATGTATGTTGTCCGATATCAACATCCGCCTTTTTTTTTTTTTATTTATGCCTTTTTTCCCCTTTGACATTTCATTAAATTATTAGAGAAAGAAGACGATTCATCGTACCGTTCCGACTCTTAGTTCATGTTTCGCCCCTCCCGCGCGAAGCGCGGAAGTTTTGACGTTTCATTACATCATTAGAGAAAGATGACGATTGGTTGTACTGTTTTCGACTCTTAATCCTTGTCTGGTTTCGTTTCCCCCCTCTCCCACGCGAAGCGCGGAAGCTTCCAAGTTTCATTGAATTATTAGAGAAAGAAGACGATTCGGTGTACCGTGTCCTTGTCTGAATTCAGACCCCCCCCTCCGCCTCTCCCGCGAAAAGCGCGGAAGCTATGACGTTTCATTAAATTATTACTCTTAAAATCTTTGTCTGAACTCAGTTTCGCCCATCCGCGCGAAGCGCGGAAACTTTGACGTTTCGTAACATTTTTAGAGAAAGAAGACGATTCGTTGTACTGTTTTCGACTCTTAGTTCATGTTTCGCCTCTCCGCGCGAAGCGCGGAAGTCTTGACGTTTCATTACATCATTAGAATCTTCCACGTTTCATTGAATTATTGGAGAAAGAAGACGATTCGTTGTACCGTGTCCTTGTCTGAATCCAGATCCCCCCTCCCGCGCAAAGCGCGGAAGCTTTGACGTTTCCCTAAATTATTACTCTTAATCCTTGTCTGAATTCAGTTTTCCCCCTCTGCGCGAAGCTCGGAAGTTTTGACGTTTCGTTAAATTATTAGAGAAAGAAGACGATTCGTTGTATACTGTTTTCGACTCTTAATCCTGGTCTGAATTCAGTTTTCCCCTCCCTTAATCCTTGTCTGAATTCGTTTTCCCCCTCTCCCATGCAAAGCACGGAACCTTCCTGTGTTTCATTAAATTATTAGAGAAAGAAGACGATTCGTTGTACTGTGTCCTTGTCTGAATTCAGATTCCCCCCTCCCGCGCAAAGCGCGGTAGCTTTGACGTTTCATTAAATTATTAGAGAAAGAAGACTAATTGTAATGTTTTCGACTCTTAATCCTTGTCTGATTTCGGTTTCATTAAATTATCTGAGAAAGAAGACAATTCGTTGTACCGTTCTCTACTCTAAATTATTGTCTGAATTCAGTTTTCCCCTCCCGCGCTTCGCGCGGAAGCTTTGACATTTTCATTAAATTATAAGAGAAACAAGACGATTCGCTGTACTGTTTTCGACTCTTAATCCTGGTCTGAATTCAGTTTTCCCCTCCCTTAATCCTTGTCTGAATTCGTTTTCCCCCTCTCCCATGCAAAGCACGGAACCTTCCTGTGTTTCATTAAATTATTAGAGAAAGAAGACGATTCGTTGTACTGTGTCCTTGTCTGAATTCAGATTCCCCCCTCCCGCGCAAAGCGCGGTAGCTTTGACGTTTCATTAAATTATTAGAGAAAGAAGACTAATTGTAATGTTTTCGACTCTTAATCCTTGTCTGATTTCGGTTTCATTAAATTATCAGAGAAAGAAGACGATTCGTTGTACCGATCTCTACTTCTAAATCCTTGTCTGAATTCAGTTTTCTCCCCTCCCGCGCGAAACGCGGAACCTTTACGTTACCCTTAATCATTACTCTTAACCCTTGTCTGAATTCATTTTCGCCCATCCCGCGCGAAGCGCAGAAGATTTCAGGTTTATTAAAATGATTAGAGGAGAAGGCGATTCGTTGTACCGTGTCCATGTCTGAATTTAGTTCCCCCCCCCTCCCGCGCGAAGCAAGGTAGTTTTGGTGTTTCATTAGAACTTATTCCTTTTAATCCTTGTCTGAATTCATTTTCCCCTCCTGCGCGAAGCGAGGAAGCTTTGACGTTTCGTTAAATTATTAGAGAAAGACTACGATTCGTTGTACTGTTTTCGACTCTTAATCCTTGTCTGAATTAAGTTACCCCCTTCCGCGCGAAGCGCGGAAGCTTTGACGTTTCATTTAATTATCAGAGAAAGAAGACAATTCGTTGTACCGACTTTTAATCATTGTCTGAATTTTCAAAAATGTTTCTCTGTCCCATCGAGAAAAAACTATCGACACTGCGGACCCGACACAACAACATAATTATCATGCCTATCTTTATTGCTCCCTCGACGTGGCGACTCTACTCAACATCCCCCTCTCTCTCTTACTCCCACCCCTCTTCCCTCAGGCCCTTATACCTCTCTCTCTTCTCTCTTTCATCCTCGTTTCTTTTTTTCTCTCTTTTTTTTCTTTTTTTTCTTTTCTCCTTTTCTTTCTTTTCCTTTTCCATTCCCTTTTCTTTTCTCATTTTCCTGTTTTCTCTTTCTTTCTTCTCTTCTCTTTCCTTTCTTTTCCTTTTCTTGTTTTCTTTTCTTTGACTTTCCCCTTTTTTTGTCCTCCCCTCCGCTCACTTTTCCCGACAGCTGCACAATTTGACCGACAATATCCTGACAGGTGGGGTGTCGCACCCCACCCCACCCCCCCCTTAGCAACGCCTCTGAGCGGGTCTGTTTTAAACGTTTAACCAGGAACTTCGAACCCGCGGCTCAGGATTTAATGTGGCCTGTCCCCTCTATTCAATAGCCCCCCCCCCACTCCAATGACGTCTCCCAAGCCTTCTGGAATAACCCCCGATCTCCCGATTACAATTCTACTCCTCTTTATAGGGCCGGGCGGGGATTCATCATGAGTGTTTTTACATGAACCTTTTTAAAATAAATATATTATGCTGGATTTCGACCCGGATTGCAAAAACTAAAATGATAGGATGATCATCCCCAGTATACGCTTGCAGTTCACAGTCATGTGCAACCCCTTCCTCCTTATTCCCTTATCCACCGTTACCGTCAATGCCATTTACATATGGCCGGCCCCCTCTTCAATAACGGCTCAAAGCCTTCGGGAATGACCCCCAAAATTTCCTGATTACCTTTCTGCCGCCCTGTGGAGGGGGCCGGGCGCAGCCTTTTCAGAAGTGTTTTTACACAACTCTTTTCAGGTACTACGGCTCATAAACAAGTATGCTTAGAACTATTGAAAATAAGCTGAATTCAGACTCAGTTTGCACAACCTAAAAATTACAATACGGACAGTCACCCCCCCCCCCCCCCCCCCATCCATGCGCGTGCATTTCAAACGCGCATACCCCCCCCCCCCAGTTTTCCCTTACTCGTTGTTTCTGTCACTTTGTGCCATTTCCTTGTCTTTCTTCATTTCTCACCCGGCTTCTCTCTTCTTTTTCCTTTCTCTTTTCTCTCTCTCTCTCTCTCTCTCTCTCTCTTTCTTTTCTCTTTTTTTTCTTTTCTCTTCTCCTTTCTTCTCCTTTCTTTCTCTCCTCCTTTCTTTTTTCCCTTCTTTTCTTCCTCCTTTTCCTGTTTTCTTTTTTTTTTTGCGCCGCCAATAGGGGGGCCGCGGCCGTTTCGGTCCCCCCTGGATCCGCCACTGCATTAACAAGGCCATCGAGATGAGGGTTAGCGGGGTGTGGTAATAATTATCATATTTATTTTCACGTTCCCATTAGCCCCTCTTTCTCTCTTTAATTTGTTGAAATGTTGTATTTACTTCACCAAAAAGCCATCGATGCACAGGTCATATATTGTCATTAATGCCGAGGTCTAATATATAACCGGATAGATATGCATCAGGTGTAATTACTTAATTATTGAAGGGGTATACCCTTCGCCTGTTGAGATTTTACCATCCGCCGAAGTGCAAGGCTATATTCATTTATAAGATTAATGGTTTCTTTCCCACTTATCAATAACAGTGTTTGCACAAAATCAATTTGCCTTTGGTACCGGTGCCCTGAATATCAGATGTGATACCGAGAATGCATTGGAATATTATATTTGGCCTTAGCCTGTTGGTGGCTAGGTCTGGGTGTACACGATTTAGAGTCATTTTCATCGAGGATTTATATTATTTTCAAATGTCTAACCTCTATTATTGTTCGCAATCAAACTTCATTATTGATCTAGTTATGGGCACTTGGCCTCTGACGTTTTGTTTGGAGGAAGCCTGAAGGGAGAAGATAATGGACAGTGGACAGTCGCAGATAATCATGGTAATAGCTTGTCACTTATTAATCATATATTCTATTCAAGGATAGGCCTATTAGTGAAATTCCCTTGTACCTACATCAGGATTAAGTAGTTCAGAGTTGACGGTCGGCAGGTCTGTTTTGCAGAGGCGGAAGGGGCACATGGTCCCCAAAACGAATTGTCTAGTGATTATGTTATCAACAAATTTACGAAAATATTACACGATTGTTGTGACGTTTAAAAATTCATCGTCATTAAAGCATCCAACTGTGCGGGCATTCAAAAATTACATCTGGGTCTTAATATTTTATTTTTTGTATCGACATCCCACTGTCTGGACCATTTTAGAATCAGTACGTTTGTACCATAGAGATAATATATCTCTATGGTTTGTACGCACTGACGACTGCACTATGCGTACTGGTGAACTCTGGAATTTTAGGCAGACACAGATGCCTAATCATATGACTATAGGAATGCATGCTGTCATGATGCTGTACAGCAGTCATATATTACCACCCCCTTTCAATCCTCAATGACAATACCCTCATCAATTGAATTTGAGATTGAAATAAATGGATTCGTAGGCCTTTTTAATAAGAAGTAACTTGATTACGACATGCACTTCATAAGTATAGCAGTTGATTTATTAACGGACAAGAATAAAATGAGATTAAAACTTTAGATAGGAATTTCACCGTGAAATGGGTGATTGAAAGAAGGATCATAGGTATGACGTATTTTCAAAGCGAGCCGGACGATTTAGAGAAACATCTATTTGTGTATCGGTAATCAATATTTCTCGCAAAGCGAGGCTTAATGAATTAATGTTTTATCTATTTACTTAACGGATGGTGCCAAAAATAGCCTCTACAATAATCACTTTGCATGTCATTGTTTATTAGGCGGCAATACAGTGGTTTTGGAGCAGGCAAAATAGAAAGCACGCAGTTAACATACAAACATGAAAACATATCAACCAAAATTGTTTGTAATAGAACTCTTGAAAGAGAAGGAGACTAGAGGCGGTTGTATGATTTTGTAAAGGGCAAGGGGGGGGGGGGGGGGGGGTGCGTCAATTTCCCTTAAAGACAGAAGACGTTGATTTAACCCTAAAATTATCTTTCAATCAAAAGGAGGAAAATCGGGGGGGGGGGGGCAACGATCATTCCGCTCGATTGACCATCGTATTTGTCCTATTCCTCATTTCATGATAAAAGTTACTCAATTTTTCCCGAATTCTCTCTCTGTTATCCCCCCCCTCTCTCTCTCTCCTTTTGCGGAACACACGCTGCTTCATAAAGGGGACAGGGGATTTCCGTAGATGATTGGGGGGGGGGGGGGGGGGGGGGGCTGTGGTAAAATAGGTAAACGACTTCTTCATCTTATCCGTGCCAACCCGAAAGATGAAACCATAATATTTAAGTAATGCTTCCTCCGTTTCCTAACGGTGCTGCGGTAAGGAAATACCCTAGTCCATATAATTTGTATTTGAGACCGATGACGCAATTATTGTAGAGAATTTTTTACAAAGCGATAAGTGATGATGTGCTAAATTTAGCTCTAACCCATGGATGTGAAATTTGTCACATATATTTATTGTCAGGATGTGATACAAAGTTAGAAAAGAGAGATAGAGGACAAAAATGAATCAATTTACCATGGTGACAAATCCATTGCCTACTCTCCCCAAATTCCATGATTAGGTTGCTGACATCCGTTTTTGCAAACATGATAGAGGGTGAGAAAAAGTCAGAAACAGGACTCTATGAATGGGAGGGAAAATGTCACTATGTTCAACTGTAATCAGACATTGGGAGGCGCAATGGCTCAGTGGTTGAGCAGTGGTCTCGTAACTGGGAGGTCCCGGGTTCGAAACCAAGGCGATGCGCTAGTGACCTCTGGTAAGGCAATACTCCTCATTACCAAGTCCCTCGGAGAGGACCTGAAGCCGTCGGTGCTTTAGAGTCAATTTCTAAACCGATGGAATTGTGTTGAGCAGATATGGCATTTAAAACTGTGAATACACAGCCTAATCGGGATAATCCAGGATAATGGATCAATTTATAAACTCCTTGGAAAATCCTAAGCCTCCTTTTGTTTAGTGTTAAAGCGCAGGAAACAGAGGTGTCTGGAAACATCGTTTATTGCGAGATTGTATGCTGTCTTTTATATACTCAAAATATTGATGTATTTTTCATCTGGGTGGCATTATCTGATCATCACAATATATTTCTAGCACCGCACCTGTCTATGTATGGAAAGAAAGAAAGAAGAAGAAGAAGAATAAGATAAAGAATTATTCATGGCCATGATTGGAACTGGTGGATTAGAGGGAGGAGGGGGGGGGGGGGCTTTTGAAACCCTAATGAGATACAAAATATGTGGCCCCTTATGATGTAATCACCTTTTTTTGTTGTCATTGCTCGTCACAATTATCCCTTTATTGCATTTTTTGGGGGGCACTGTGCCCCTTCTTGCCATAACTCTTGATCCGCCCCTGATGACGGCTTTGCATTCATGACCTATATTTGATTCGAACTTGAATGGGTGCATCCAAGGTTCCGTGGAATGCAGGGCTTCTGGAGGATCAATTCTTGTCTGTGCGTACATGGCCCCCAATGTCAGCAGCTGCACGCGAATTATTATCCCTTATTTCAAGTGCAATAATTCATAGTCTACTTCACAGAACCACAGTTATGACAGTTTTGACAGTTAGTCCATAATTATGTGTGACTGGAGTTTACCATCACTGACCTATAAAGACCCATTCAAACTTTAATTTTTGTTGTAAGTTTTCAAAGTAAAATTATTTTTTTTCAAAGTAAAAATAAAAAACGAAAGAAAGAAAGTGATTGAGGTTAACTAAATCTTTTTCAAGAATTCGTTAGTATGGAAAAGATTCATAGCCCAAAGGATCGGCGTTTACTGTATTGCTGTTAAAAGAAAAATGTTTTCTTTTGCATTTCTCTGATTTTGGTGCTGATGCATCCCTCTCACGACCTTATTGTGTTGATATTAATTTGATTTTGTGTTTAAATTATGATTTATTATGTTGAGATATGCCAAACAATTCTTTTCGTCATAGTAACGGAATCGAAAATCGTTTCTTTTCATTAGGTATATAGGGATAGTGCATTTTAATTTCTGAAATTATGCACCAGTAATTCCTGGTCATTAATTTCAGGATGAAGAAAATACAAGCCGTGAGCATCATCTATCCTTTCAATGACCTCCGTTAGATTATAGTCTGCAATCGAAATCAATCCATTATTCATTTTCAAGGCTATTCCTCAATAAGCTCTCATCCATCCATGCACTTTTGACACCTATCTTCTGATCCGTCTGCTTTGTGATTACCCCCCCCCCCCCAATTAAGGAAATTGATCTAGCGATAGATAATTTCTATGAACGTATCACCTTCACGACCTTTCAAAGCAAATTGAAGTTGTATATATATATATGCATATATTACGTGTTGTTAGTTAGGGCATGGAGTTATAAGAAACTCCATGGTTAGGGCAAGCCATAGTGTATGTCCAACCTTGCAACAAGTAATGTAAGCATTTCGCATTCTGACTATTGAAATACAATTATTCGTAAACAGATTGAAATAATTTGTAACGAGGCACTTATATCTGGTTACATTTCAAAGATTGTATATTACACACTCTCTTTCTGCATCCGTGTAGCAGATGCTAGTCATTTATACATACCAATATTTTGGGGTGACAATTCCGAATTATGTTAGAATTGATTATTGATGAGTTATCGTGTGCCAGGATTATCTTTTTCACAAATATAAATTGAACAAAGGAACGAGACATGTCCTATTAGTGAGAAAGACTGGCTTCAATGATACAATTCTACACTTTCCGCGGTTTTCGAGGTTTTGATATTTGGTCTTTTTGGAAACCGAAATAAAGAAAGAATGCAATGCTTCTTGTAAGTATACGTGGAGGCTCAAGAATATTATCTATCCTGTCGCCAATATTTGACCTTATACCAAAGGAGACTAGTAGCTCCATGGTTAAACCAGGGAGTTTTCATTCCAACTCCCTGCTCAATCTATTCTCTCCTGTATGGATAAACACGTAGGACGGTCAAATCTCTGAACGGTCACTGTACTTTTAGGGTACTTTCAACCAGGTGAATATGATTTTTTTGTTTGTTTCGTTTGCCAGTATTTTGATTTCGCACTCACGACAAGCAGTGGCATGAATACTCAAAGCTCTTTTTTAAAAGTTCTTTTGTTAATAATAATGATTATCAGAATCACAAAATGCATACAAAGATATTCGTTTTTTTAAGGTGCCTATCCTTCATGCTTGAAGTTACCCTACTGATTTTGTGATCGAGATTAGATTAAAGAAAAACTAATGTTGATTTTGATCATTGTTTGTGATTTGATTATCATGATCACAATCATAATCATATCTCTTTGAGCATTATGTCAGTATGTTGAGGCAGTGGAGATCGGGTTCCAAGAGAATGCATTTTTAGATGGATAAGTCATACCCGATTGCACGTCCTGTTGTCTGTTCACCGTCTCGCACAGTAGCACATGGCATGTTCTTCTGCGCTTGATCAATAGTGCAATTCGGTCTTCCGATTGACTCGAAAAGATAGGCATTTCATAAAAAGAGATCCTCCGAATTGATTCGAGATCCCGTCATGATGACAAATAGCCTTCGGAAACCAGGGGTGAGGGGGTGACAAAGTGAGATTAATGCAACTTATTGTCACGCAGTGATCTGAAGATTACAATAGTAATAGCTGTAGATTTGAAAAGCAAAATCTGATGCTTAAAACAAAAATCCAGTCTGAATTTGTTCCTTTCCTACGAAATGATTGTACAAACATGTAGGCCTAACAATCATGCTTCCGGCGCAATTGTATGAATGTTTGCCATTCCGGCTGGATCTTAAAACTATGACATTTGTTATAGGAGTCTGGAGTTTAAACCTTTTCCATTTAAACCTACATTGATTGATGATGATGATGTAATGATGATAATGACTTTGATTTGATTTGATATAGTTTATTGATTAAAAAAACATTCAAATAGCAGCCAGAGGCTGCAACAAATTGAATTTACAAAAGATACATACAAATGCATAACATACAAATATAAATGGCAATTCACAATAAATAATCAAGGATATGATCAAAGAAAAGAAAGAGAAACAAGAGAAGAGATTGAAACGGATGACTAGAGGATAATCGATGATAACCATGATGATGATGATGGTAATTACCGAATTATTGATCGAAGTGCTTATAGTGTACCCGTCGTGATGTTGGAATGTATACAACAACGATATTAACAATCTGGATTAATGGAAAAAGTGAGACTCGGCTTTTAAAGGTATAGACCAGTTTCGGAAACGCCCCCCTCTCAAAAAAATGATATGGAAGCTCTTATTACCAATCATGTGAAAGAATATGTTTTGACTAATACGTGATGATACAAATTTTGCCGGTAAACCGCCTACTAATTGATATATTTGGTAAATTATTATATCTATCCGGACTGGATAGATATCGCGTAGTCTAATGTACATCTTTCTGTGTACAGTGCTTGTAACTTTACCAAGACTGGGCCAAATTTCTTATCATTTTGATGATTCCAGATCCTTGCATTAGACATCAATACTTATATGCTAGATGATCAACCTTCTCTGATCGATTCCACAACGTTTCTTTTACAATGCAATCGCATGGCCAGAACTGGTCTATACGTTTAAGCATCATGATTGAAACGTCGCTGTTTATCGGGATACAGTTACAATGAATTTATTTAACGTATCCTGCTCATCAATCGCAAAGACCAATAGCCAAGAGCAACAATGGCGTATCGTACACGGGACCAGCCATTAAGAGGGGTACTTTTAGGGGGGGGGGGCTTACTAAGGTAATGAAATGTGGAAGAACCATGAAAACAGGGCTGTCGAGTGGGCTGATGGTTTGGGATGGGGCGACCACCTTCAAATGTTGCCTCCCCCGCAAATAGTGGGTATGTTCGTATGTGGTTGTGTGTGTGTGTGTGTGTGTGTGTGTGTCGCATGATTGGGGGTGGGGGGGGGGGGTAGTAGTGTGTTTGGTTGGATGGGGTTATTTGTTTTATGTTACAATTGATTTCATTTTTGTTTTCATCAATCGTACAGTTTATGTATTGAAAATGTTTTGAATTCATGTCAAGATGAAAAACAACTATTTTATTTCTAAGATTGATTTGTATTGTTTAGAATCAATAAAAAACTATTTGAACAAAATAAAAAGTGTGTTTGGGGAGGGGGTGTCCCCCTTAAACCTTGTAGCTACGCCACTGAATAGCAATCAATCCCACCCATTACAACGATTACCTTTGGAATTCTCCCGTAATCTATCTTTGGCGTTGTCACTTAGTTTTGGTTTTGCTTTAAGCTCATGATCAAGCATAGTGTCTCCGATGCTAAGATTGCTTGGCTGTGGTCAGAAAGGACACATTGACGATGACTTGTCAGTTGATGGGAACTATTTATTCTTTAAAACCAAGTTTTTTTTGTGGCGATTCATTTTTCGGTACGTTTAATGTTTTTGTAGGTCTTGTATTGTGTTAGTTGTATGATCATGCTTTAATTATCGAATATTACAACAACAAAAATCAGCCCCATGAAATTTGAATAGCCTTGTGCGTAACATATAAATTTGTGCGAACAAGACAATGACATATTTTGTTATGAGTTCAAAAGCAAGAGGTTGCCCTATTAAGTCGGTTTCCCGAGAGTTAACTGTGATGTATTTATCAGGAGGATTTAATAATGATTTCACAGTGTGGTGGGCGTTTCACTGAGTGTTTGGTGTTTCACAGTGTGGTGTGAGTGTTCACAATGTTAAATTGGGGCGTTTTCACATTGTGGTCGCGTCGTTTCACAGTGTGGTTGACAGTGTGGATAACCGCAGATTCACAGTGTGGTGGCTGTTTCACAGTGTGAGTGTTCACAATGTTAAATTGGGGCGTTTTCACAATGTGGTCGCGTCGTTTCACAGTGTGGTTGACAGTGTGGATAACTACAGATTCACAGTGTGGTGGCTGTTTCACAGTAAGTGTTCACGATGTTAAATCGGGGCGTTTTCACTTTGTGGTCGCGTCGTTTCACAGTGTGGTTCACAGTGTGGTCACATTGTAAATCTTCAGTTATCCACACTGTGGTTCACAGTGTGCCCATTACACGCTGTGGAAGTCCACTCATTGACAATTTTCATAGTGTGGTGGGCGTTTCACAGTGTGATGGCTGTTTCACAGTGTGAGTGTTCACAATGTTAAATCGGGGCGTTTTCACTTTGTGGTCGCGTCGTTTCACAGTGTGGTTCACAGTGTGGTCACATTGTAAATCTTCAGTTATCCACACTGTGGTTCACAGTGTGCCCATTACACGCTGTGGAAGTCCACTCATTGACAATTTTCATAGTGTGGTGGGCGTTTCACAGTGTAATGGCTGTTTCACAGTGTGAGTGTTCACAATGTTAAATCCGGGCGTTTTCACTTTGTGGTCGCGTCGTTTCACAGTGTGGTTCACAGTGTGGTCACATTGTAAATCTTCAGTTATCCACACTGTGGTTCACAGTGTGCCCATTACACGCTGTGGAAGTCCACTCATTGACAATTTTCATAGTGTGGTGGGCGTTTCACAGTGTGATGGCTGTTTCACAGTGTGAGTGTTCACAATGTTAAATTGGGCCGTTTTCACATTGTGGTCGCGTCGTTTCACAGTGTGGGTTACTACAGATTCACAGTGTCGTCACATTGTGAATCTTCGGTTATCCACACTGTGAAGCGACGCGATCACAATGTGAAAACGCCCCAATTTAACATTGTGGTGCACACTGTGATTCACAATGTGAATGAGTCTGTTCTTTCTAGCAGGGTTATTAAGTCAGTTTCTCGAGAGTAACTGTGTTGCATTTATCAGGAAGATTTATTAATGACTTGAATTTATTTTGAAGATTAGATTTTATACAAACAAATTAGTATCCTCCAACCAGAAAATCTTAAATTGGCATGATTGGTAAGCCTCTTACAAAAATGCTATTTATGCGTTGTTCTGCTGCTACTCCTATTGTGTGCGTGTGTTTGTGTAGGATAGGAGGGGTGGGGGGGGGGGGGGTCTTAGAAAAATGTGGCTCTGCCCTTATCATTAGCAGATGTCATTGCAATACAATAAATGAATGATGTACATAATTATGATGGCTCATTTGAATGCAGCGGAGTGCATCGATGGCGTCGTGTTCGCCTTGACATTATCTGTTTAAACGTTATCAAGTATCATCTGTGGTTGATTGCTCATTGGCACGATATATTTAGACTTCTGAACATTGTTGAATGATGGTGGCTATGATGAAGATAATGATAGTTAACAACAATGATAGTAATATACGTAGTGGAGTAGTACTACTACTACTAGTAGTAGTAGTAGTAGTAGTAGCAGCAGCAGCAGCAGCAGCAGTAGTAGTAGTATAGTAGCATCAATAGTAGTAATACTATTAGTAATAATAGGCATAATAATGATAATAATTATAATGGTAATGATAATAATAGCTATGATAACGATAGTGACAATGAAAGTAAACATAATTACTTATAATGAAACTGATAATGGTAATGATAATACAAATGTGGTGTTTCAGTACACATATTGACCTTAAATGCATAGATACCGCTCTTTCTGAAGGCAACCTTGTAATGACCCCCCCCCCACCAGCATTGCCGGTACCCATTTAAAACACCTGGGTCGAGAGGGGCATAATGTGGGTGAATCACCTCGTCCAAGGATGTGAACACCGAGCAAGGTTCGAACCCAGGATCTCTAGTACGAGTGTCAAGAGCTTTCATCAATGTACCGTTTATAGGGCTGAATGATTTCCGAAAGACAGTATGAAGTTTTTCTTCCGACTTGGACAAAAAAAGGAAGTAAGGAGAGGTGCAGGCAGTGGCTATAGTGCAGACATTAGACAGGTGGTAGTTATCAGGGGCGGATCTAACTTTTTGCCAGGGGGGGGGGGGGGAGGGGTTTGACCCCAGTGGCGGATCCAGGATTTTCCAAAAATCGCGCCGTTTTACTGTTTTACTTTTTTCTTCCTTCACTTGACCGCCCAAGGGGGGGGGGGGGGGTTTAAACTGCCGAACACCCCCTAGATCCGCCCCTGGTTATAGTAGTTTTCTGGTTGATTTCATCATTGACATCGTATAGACATATTGACACAATAGATCCCTTATTAGACCCGTCCAAAACATCAGGATGAAGATTTTAATAGTGTACTCTGGATTTTAGTATTGTCAATACTGAACTACATGTACATTGAAAGCCCTGCATCTTGTACGGTTTCAACAGCTTTTACGTGCTCTTTGAAGGTGATAATGCAGTTTACAAGTCAACTCTCAGACTACATTTGTTATGCAATATTTGTTTTTCTTCATTTGCCCAAAAGTCTCTCGAGCGCTGTCGAGATTATAATTATTTTGATACGCAATGGATCGTTCTTTTTATTTGCGTGAAAGTCCCTCGAGGGCTTTCGTCTCTTGTAATTTTGTTTTGGAGGCTCTGAAGATACTTCGAAGGCAAGCGTCGCTTCGTAGATTCTTTCATTTGCATAATTATCTTAACTACAGGAATAACGATAAAGTTGAGTACTGAAGGGCGTTTCCCAAAACTTGTCATCAGTGACGAATGACAGTTTTTGTTACAAGCTACTGAAATCCTTGCTTCTGATTGGTTATCAGCAGATTTGTCACCGATTTTTGGCATTTGTCATTAAAAAATTCTTTGTGAAACAGGTCCCTGGTCGTGCAATTAGATTGTGAAACAAACTGTCTTGAAACTATTTGGAAAGTTTGGTTGTGTAGTAAAGAGGAATTAATAAAACTGCACTGTAAAGTCTGTGAGGATTTTGAAGAATGAAAATTAAAATAATTTGTTATAATAACATGCACTGCACACGTTGACTTTACACGAATTGGCATGATAGTATGGTCCAAACTTAGTGGCCATGTTTTGTCATATTTCGAATGTGAGGGCATTTGAGGAGCAATCCCTTTTAGCAGGGGAGTTCAGGGTACAATTTTCTTCCAAAATAACATACCAAAATGAGAAAGGTAACATCCTATTTTTCATATAAACCCAAACTCAACTTTCTCTTTCATCTCTTTTAATTCAAGGTGTTACGCTTCAGTCGAAGAGATATTTAAAGAGAAGGTTGAGTTCTGGGAAGAGGTGAAAAATAATTTATGAGCGTTATCATTCTTATTATGCAAGTGTGGAAGAACATCAGATAAGACATGTTCCCTGAAAAGCATGGCTCTTAAAATGCCCTCATATTCTAAATATGTCATGTAACATCGTAAAAATCCAGGGTAGGATTTTTACGCCACGTGTTCGTGTAGTCCCATTTACATCTTTCTGTGTACAGTGTTTGTAACTTTACCAAGACTTGGCCAAATTTCTTATCATTTTGATGAATCCAGAACCTTGCAATACACACAAATTCTTATATGCTAGATGATCAACCTTTTCTGGTCGATTCCACACTGTTTCTTTCACAATGCAATCGCATGACCAGAACTCAACTTCATCTTTAAAACAAAAAAGATATTAAAGGAATATGACTAATGACTTCCTCCTGGAAGTTTGCGTATGTTACGATGATTATAACTTCATCATTGAGTCGCCAATAGGATTATTTCTACAAGGAAACGGAAGAAAATAGAAGAGATTTTGAATGAGAGGGATTACAGAGATAAACATTTTTTTAAATATACGTTCATACACTCGAAAAAAGAGAATCTGAACATAGATCAGATCAACGTTGTAGAACAAAGGAAAAGGAATGAGAAGAAGAAGAAGAAGAAGAGAGAGAGAGTGAAAGAGACGTTTTTGTTGTTGGGGGCGGGGGGGGGGGGCGGGCGGTAAAACATATTAATGAATAGACGATGAAATTGAATAGGAGAGTATATAGAAATACCATATGAATAACATCTCTCCAGACATGCACAGATCTGCACATATAATTTTGAACTTTGTATTGGAACCCTACGGTCAATTTACCTGAAGAAGGCTAAACACTTAGTAGGGGCGGCGTCTGTGATGGATATTTTCCCCCTTATCAACCCAATGGTCATTAGTCGTTTATCTCGTAAACCATCTTTAGTTGGATGGATACACGTGTATGTGGGTCAAGTTTACTTTTTTATTAATGGGAAATTCATTTTGACTGGAGGGTCACTTCTGATGGTCAAGCATATAACGGCTGACACCAAGATGGCCATGAAGCCAGTAATCAGTGACCATCTGGAGGAAAGAAGGGCAGGTTTTGACCTATCTAATAGTTCCCCCTTCCTCGTCACACTGCAATGTTTGAAATGTCCCTAGTTCCATTACATGCAGGTACTCTTTATTACACAACAGTCATCCAATTTCTTCTTAAAATCATGACAAAGCTGACAATATTGCGTATTATACAAGTCACTTTAGCTCGTATTTTGACTTCCCTTTCTAGTGCACTTCTTCCTGTCTTCAAAATTCAAAGGATAAGTAATTTTTCTAGAATATTTTAACGAAAAAAAAATGTCCTCTACAATGAATACGTGCCATTGATATTACATGATATAACTTAAACTTAAATTTAACTGGATACAACGTTAGTTGTCAGTTGAAGTCTGACCACAACCATATTGAGGAAAGTATATAATTGAGTATTAATCTGTCCCAAATTTGTTTTAAAACTAGCAGGAAATTTTAGACCCGAACAGTTTGTTTTGGCAGTGTGTTTAAATAAAATCCTGCCAATCTGTCATTTATTGCATTAACGAACTTAAAACTACGAAAATTGAACTATTATTTTTGGGATATTTTCAATCGGAGATAATTATATATCTCGATTTAGAGAGAACTGAATGATTATTTGGTAATCAATAGTGATAATTCCCAGACTGTTACATCAAATACACCATGGACCCTATATAGACTGATCAGCGAGTCAGTAGACCAGTTTGGAGTAATGGTACAAATCACCTGAGAAAATCACAGGTCTTTTATACGTGCCTTTTTGAATAACCACGTCATTACCAAAATAAGGAGGTACTTCAGGATAGCTTCCGTTTCCCTTTTGAAAAGAAATAATTCACACTTGCGCAGACACATTTGTGAAATGAATGGGCTTAATGATTACCTTCATGAACCCATATTGATATCAATTGGTTGTTTTTACAAGTTGGTGCGAATCCCTTTTGTTTGCTTATTTATGTGTATATTACCTCAATGACCTACTGAAGTAGCCTTTTTTTTGGGGGGGGGGGGTAGGGGAGTTAATTCGTCATAGCACACCGCCAACTGACAGATTTGAACCATTTCGGTTCATGTTATGTATTTTTTTCTTCAGTCAAAGAGCTTCACAAGCAGCTTTCTGGTTCATTCAATCCTGTCTATTGTTAGTCTTGTGTCGATCTAATATCGGTCTCGTCGATCTCGTCGGTGTTATGCCCCAGTCCACAGAGACCAACGAGACCGACGTTAGACCGACAACTGACCGAACAAAATAACTACATTACCCCCAGAATGGCCAAGAATCTGTCGGCATGGAGTCGGTTTGGCGGGGTGACTGAGGTATGACTAAGGCATTTTTCTCATAAGAAGCAATGCAGTCGTGACAAGCAACATAGCAATGAAGACTCGATCATGTGATTATGATTTTCTTTGATGAAAAGCGAGATTTTTTATGATTTCCTGTCGAGGGAAATCCGTTGAGTGGAGATATGATAGAGTGGTATTTGAAGCATTGTTAGGAGGAAGAAGCTTCCGTTTATGTCATAGACACGATAAATCCTCTTTTAATCCAGGGGTGGTGTTTCAAGGATAGACGAATTGCTTTAAGAAATGAATTGGTGAACACTTTCAAGAACTGTTGCTTCATTATAAGATGGAAGAGAAATATAATGAAAGGATTTTGTTTAGTTAACATTTTTCAAGGATCTATGATTTGCGTTTGAAGGAGAGTAAATCGAATAATTGCGCTTAAGCCTGTTCAAAGATCGACGGGCTGGTTCTGTCGATTTTTGTCAAGTATATACGAGGTGCTTGAGTTCAGAAGGATTCCAACATGATGCAACGTGGTTAGAAATAGAAAATAACATTTTAGCTTTATATGACTGGATACAGAAGAGACCCACTTCAATTTTTAAACGAACTTAAGGTAAGTTGATATAATTGGGACTGTCTAAAAAATAATTTGATAATTAACAGCAATTAACAGCGCCAGGAAAATCGCAACAGAAACGAAACTACAACTCGTCAAAAGTGAGTTTTTTTCTTCTACATATTAAAATTAAAGAATTTATTTACAATGCTTTATGAACTGCGTTTCCAGAATGGTTTGAGAAATATCCGTGAATTAATTTCCTTCTACCTTTGTCATGTTTTGTGGACTGTACCAGGCTATACCAGCGCTAAATTCCAGAATGCGTTAACCATCCTTTCAAGATAATCATTTTCTTTCTTCCGTAATGTCATCAAATGTGTTGACTTATTCATTACATCTATAGGTGAGCTACTCCAAATCCGAACCTGTGAAGATAAGTTGTTCAATCATGGATATTTTAAATCTCCTTGGTTTAATATACCCTGTATACTGGTGTACATATTGTCGTCGGCCTACATCACTGATAAGCTGATAGTCGAAAATGGTGACCATTTACTACACCCGGGTGGAGAGGGGCAAACGGAGATCAATGTCTGGATTAGTGAACCACATGTGATAGACATTCCGGTGGCTCATCCACTACACCACGATGCATCTAAAATCAAGCCATCTTTCTTACCATTTTGGTGAATTCCAAAACCTCACAGCAATACACACATTTATACGGACTACATAATTACCCCTTTCAACGCCGTAATAATAATAATAATAATATTTAATTTATATATAAAGTTACTTTCATGATGCTGTACTTGAGTATACCGAATTTCATCTTTAAAAACACCTTTTATACAGATAAGTTTAAAAGAACTTAATAACATTGTTCAGACGAGAGTAGATGGTGCTAAGGTAGTGACCTCAATGCTAGACGTACAAGATAATCTGAAAGTTTGAGTGAAAAACGGACCATTATTAATGATAACAAATTGGAAAAAACTTATCTGATCGATTCCATGATTCTCCCAACTATATTATCACAATTCAATTACATTTTAGGTTAATGTTAATCGTCACAAAACAATGAATTGACTCTTCATACCATCCCAGACATTCAAGTGTTGACAGTTTTTTTTAAAGCCTGTCTTATGTCTCATTTTCATGGAAAAACGGTTGGGAAAATTCCAAAATGGTTGGGAGAATTTACTGTTAGAGGGTGTCGCACAGTGACGCCTTCAAAGAAAACCATACATATCTTTGTGGTTTGAGAATTTTTCCAGGATTTTTTTTGCATGTGAGAGGTTAAGTACAGTTGAAGGAATATAATAAGTAACATTTCATACACAAATTACACAGTCTTTTCATCAACCTTCGACAATGTTATCGAGTCACTTTAAGCTCTCTTTACCTTAAAAAAGATCATACCCCGATCACACCAACAACATCAACAGACCGATCTAAATAAACGCATTACATATTCTAAATGGCCAGGACTGAGTCGGCCGGTTTAAAGTCAGTATGGAGTCAGGTTTGTCGTGTGACAGAGGTATTACCTTCATCTAATCCAATCTTTTGCAAAGGGGAATAAAGAACAATCGCATTGCTCTCATTATAATTGTAGGCATGTCCTTCCTTCATAAATGGAAGCTTGAAATCCCCCTCCATAATGTTTTCTTTCGCCTTACCCAAAACGCAGGGAGGCTTAGACCGAATCAAAACTATCCAGTAGTTTTTTTATATCAAGTCTAGATCATCTGCCCATTTGGGAGATTTATATGAATTAAACTGTAATTGATCATTACTTAAATACCAGTTTATCCTGCACCCTCTCTATTATGCCTCTCCCTTTGAATTTTCATCATTTCCCCCTATTTTTCTACCCCGTTGCCTTTAATCATTTTCTTTTAGTTTTCTTAATTGTCTTTGTTTGAAGGTGTTTTATAGTGGTTCATTCTCTTGACTCTCAATCCAAGGATTCGGGGTTCGAACCCCAGCCCGACACTAATGTGCTTTGTCCATATTTGCCACTCTTCACCCAGGTGTTAATTATCGTGTTATAGTAGTTCATTCACTTTACTCTCAATCCAAGGGTTGAGGGTTCGAATTTCAGCCCGGCAACGTCCTTTGGAAGGACAATAATCCACATTTGCCACTCTACACCCAGGTGTAAATGTTTCCCGACAATCGCTGTGTTAGAATAACTGCAGGCCCCTGAGGAAGAGGGGTCTATTCGCTATTCATAAGGACCGCTATTCATAAGGACCGCTATTCATAAGGTCCGCTATTCATAAGGACCGTTATTCATAACGTGGAAATTCCCGTACTTCCTGGTCCGCTATTCATAATGGCAAAAGAGGGTCACTATTCATAACGAAATAAGGTTCGTTAATCATAAGGACCGCTATTCATAACGTGAGATGAGGGTCGCTATTCATAATTCATATTAAGGGTCATTAATCATAAGGACCGCTATTCATAATATGAAATCAGGGTCGCTATTCATAATAGGAGAAGAGGGTCGCTATTCATAATACGAAATAAGGTTCATTACTTATAAGGGTCGCTATTCATAATACGAAATGAGGGTCGCTATTCATAATAGGAGAAGAGGGTCGCTATTCATAATAGGAGAAGAGGGTCGCTATTCATAATACGAAATGAGGTTCGCTATTCATAATAGGAGAAGAGGGTCGCTATTCATAATAGGAGAAGAGGGTCGCTATTCATAATACAAAATGAGGGTCGCTATTCATAGTAGGAGAAGAGGGTCGCTATTCATAATAGGAGAAGAGGGTCGCTATTCATAATACGAAATGAGGTTCGCTATTCATAATAGGAGAAGAGGTTCGCTATTCATAATACGAGAAGAGGGTCGCTATTCATAATACGAAATAAGGTTCATTACTTATAAGGGTCGCTATTCATAACAGGGGAAGAGGGTCGCTATTCATAACACGGGAAGAGGGTCGCTATTCATAATACGAAATGAGGGTCGCTATTCATAATAGGAGAAGAGGGTCGCTATTCATAATAGGAGAAGAGGGTCGCTATTCATAATAGGAGAAGAGGGTCGCTATTCATAATAGGGGAAGAGGGTCGCTATTCATAATAGGGGAAGAGGGTCGCTATTCATAGTACGAAATGAGGTTCGCTATTCATAATAGGAGAAGAGGGTCGCTATTCATAATACGAAATGAGGGTCGCTATTCATAGTAGGAGATGAGGTTCGCTATTCATAATACGAAATGAGGGTCGCTATTCATAATACGGTATAAGGGTTGCTATTCATAAAAAAATGT
This sequence comes from Strongylocentrotus droebachiensis, assembly GCA_035222895.1. Classification (NCBI taxonomy): domain Eukaryota; kingdom Metazoa; phylum Echinodermata; class Echinoidea; order Camarodonta; family Strongylocentrotidae; genus Strongylocentrotus; species Strongylocentrotus droebachiensis. Next base: position 283,861 of record JAVYIG010001672.1, on the reverse strand, counting down.
AAATTAAATAAGCAATAAACATCAGTAGGCGAAATAATGGATAGGGGATACCCCACGGCTATAGCGTAGGCGGGAACATTTCTGAACAAAAGAAAAGAAAAAGGCGTGCCCCCCCCCCCATCAGTCCGACCATTCAGCCTACCCTCCCTGCAGTATTTCCGTGGTACAAGTACATATTACTGACAATTCTCGTCCAATTAGTTCATAGATGGCGTAGACCGTTTGTGTTTCACGGGGGGGGGGGGGGGTGCGGTTGGGGTGTAGCAGTGTTGCCATCAAGGGGTTGATCTATCATGTCCCTTACCTTCAGCAAAGGATGGAAGCGACAAAAAGGGGGTTGTAGGCAGGGGCGTCGCTAGACCTTTTTCAGTTTGAGGGGGGGGGGGGGGGTGAAGAGGCCACCGAATACCGACAAAAATAGCTACCAATTATATATTAACATATTATGTTAATGCCAATGTCCCAATGTCTACAAATTTAACCCTATAAATCCGGGGCCAGGAGCTGAATTATTTTCAACCCCCCCCCCTTCCCGTGCGAAGCGCTGAAGCTTTGACGTTCCATTAAAATATTAGAGAAAGAAGACGATTCGTTGTACCGTTCACTACTCTTAATCCTTGTCTGAATTCATTTTTCCCCGTATAAGTGCCCTTCAAAGCTTATTTTATTTTGATCCCTCCCCTGTTGTTTTCTAGAACTTCCATGATGACCTAGTACATTGTATAATGCTTTACTTGCAAATGGTTTACCTAGTAAGATGCATGTGCTTGCTTGCATTGAGGTCATTTCAGGTCTTACATATTGATGAGCTGTTTGAAATTAACTAGGAGGTATGCGCGTATTGGGGAATGTGGCTTGCTGCCAGCGCTCAAAATACACGGGGGCGATGGGCGATTCGCCCCCGTGAGCTCCATAATCGCCCCCGTCAGGTTGTCCACGGGGGCGATTGCAAAATTAAAAATCGCCCCCGTGGAATTATAAAATAAAATTATCTTTTCTTATATAACTTTAACACAAAGTTGAGTATCAATTTTCAAACCTTAAACTAATGAAATGGAACTTAGATGGCGCTTTCTCTCCCATCTCTATGAGTATTACCGATACAAACAACGGAATGCGTCCGTCAGCAGTGGCTATACTGCGCCGGTAGTACCGGTGTGCACCCTGACGCCCAATATCTGCTGGAGCTGGAGACGATCGCGCAAGGACTGAAACATGGAGAAGTTTTTCGTTGTGAAAAGTGTGAATCCTCTGAAATCTGGTTGTTCTAAAAGACCAGCAAATAATGTAAACTCGACCAATAAATCGATATTGAGAAGAAGATCATCAACGATGTTGCAGGGGCGGATCTAGGCGGTTTAGGGGGTTTAACACCCCGATCCCCTTGGGTTGCCTAGTGAAAATGTGATGTGTATAGAAAAATGCTATCATGTGTCCAGACCTACACAGTAGTAGTAGATGTCAGTAGATGCCAGGAAAACATCACTAACGGGGGTTCAAGATAGCACCAAAAAAAAAAATCGCCTCACCGCTTCGCGGCTCGTGGACGATGCTCCGCATGTAGTAGATGCCAGGAAAACATCACTTACGAGGGTTCAAAATAGCAACAACAAAAATCGCCTCTCCCCTATGCGGCTCGTGGACGATGCTCCACATCGTATTCGGGTTACCCCCCCCCCCCCACCCTCCTCCCTCCCTCCGTCCCCCCCCCCCACCCTTAGCAAAAAGCTAGATCCGCCTCTGTGTTTTGGAAGAATATGGTAAAGCATGTAAATAAGGTTGCTCCGAATAATGAGAATGTCATCATGGGCAGGCGCAGATCCAGGATTTCTTAGGGGAGGGGGGGGGGGGCAAATTTGAAATTATGCGAGCCAAATATTGGTACGTAATGGTGACCAGCATTGACGTAATGGGAGGGGGGAGGGGGTGCAGGGAGGGGCGATTTTCCCACTCCCTCCTCCGCAAAGCGCCGAAGCTTTGACGTTTCATTAAATCATTAGTGAAAGAAGGCGATTCGTTGCCGCTCTCGAAAATAATCCTCGTCTGAATTCAGTTTACCCCCCCCCCTCTTGCACGAAGCGCGGAAGCTTTGACGTTTCATTAAAGTAATGGAGAAAGAAGACGATTCGTATTACCATTCTCGACTCTTAAACTTCGTCTGAATTCAGTTTCCCCCTCGAGCGTGATATGCGGAAGCTTTGACGGAAAATTATGTCATTTCAGCATTATGTGTAAACCACCGTTATGGAATTAGAAATAAACCACGTTTGAATTTTATTTCCCCCGATCCCCCTCCCCAATCAGTACGCCAGTGACCCTCCCCCCCCCTCCCCACCCCCGATTTACACTTTGTTGGCAACTGATCTCCCCGACCTTTTTTCTTTCTCTTTTTGTCTTCTTTCCCTTTCTCTCCTCTTTCCCTTTCCCTTCCCTTCCTTCTCTCTCTTTTAGGTTTGCTGGGGGGAGGGGGGGGAGGGGGGGGGGAAGGCAAGGTCCTTTCGGCCCCCACCCTTCTCCACACGTTGCTGGCGGGATTAACCGCAACTGATCTATCTCCCCTTCTTTTCACCCTTTTCTTCTTCCTCTTTTTTGGTTCCTTTTAGCTCTCCTTTTTTCCTTTTCCTTCCTTCTCTCTTTTTTTTAGCGGGGGCGGGGGGAGGGAAAGGCCTTTTGCCCCACCCCCATCCCGATCCGCAACTTGTTGGCGGGAAAATTGCAACTGATATCCCCCTTCTTTTCTTTACTTCTTCCTCAATTTTACTTTCCTTTATCTCCTCTTCAATGACTGGTCCATCAGAAACTAGTGCTAAGCCAGTCACAGAGAATTCAGGATTTCAACTGATGCCTGTCAGTGCATTGTAAATTTGATTTTTCTTCAAATTTCATTTAAAAATCTTTTCATATTTGATAAATATGGTGCATTGGCATATGGGCTATGGTTGGAGCGTTGGATGCGTTGAACAGCGTTGGTGTATTATGTGGATTTATCATATTCATATTCTAAATATTTTCAGCGAATTAAATAATATTGAAAAGGATGCAATTCATAGTTGTACTCGATAATTCTCACTTAAAATATTCTCTCTCTCTCTCTCTCTCTCTCCCTGTCTTGCATAAAGAAAATATGAAAATAATATTTTGCCTTGATTAAGAAAAATTGAAAATTTTATAAGTATTAAACAGGGAGAAGGAAAGGGGAGGAAAATAACCAAAACAAACATTGACGAATCCAATTCAGTGTTCTTTCGTGATGCATAAGAATGAAAGTTCATTAAAAGGTGAAATAATACATTGAAGACCGATGATAAATCAATTCTTTGACGTTGATTGATTGAATAAAAAATAATGAAACAATATTGTCTGAGGGTCATATATCTTCGAATATTAGAAAGTTTCATCCACCATCGTGTTGTTGAACACTATTTGCAATTTAATTTTAATGCGGTGACTTGTCGGTTACGAGCAGAAGGTCATTTCAGGCTTCTATATTCTATAATACTATCAACAGATGTCTGGATAGAGACACTTCGTCACATCAAGCTACGAGAAAGTATATCATCATCTCACAGAATTCTACTCGAACACCGCATCGAAATTCTTTTCACCCTTTTTTTTCTTCTTCCTCTTTTTTGGTCCCTTTTAGCTCTCCCTTTTTCCCTTTCCTTCCTTCTCTCTCTTTTTTTTAGCGGGGGCGGGGGAGGCAAAGGCCTTTTGCCCCACCCCCATCCCGATCCGCAACTTGTTGGCGGGAAAATTGCAACTGATATCCCCCTTCTTTTCTTTACTTCTTCCTCAATTGTACTTCCCCTTATCTCCTCTTCAGTGACTGGTCCCTTAGAAACTAGTGCTAAGCCAGTCACTGAGAATTCAGGATTTCAACTGATGCCTGTCAGTGCATTGTAAATTTGATTTTTCTTCAAATTTCATTTAAAAATCTTTTCATATTTGATAAATATGGTGCATTGGCATATGGGCTATGGTTGGAGCGTTGGATGCGTTGAACAGCGTTGGTGTATTATGTGGATTTATCATATTCATATTCTGAATATTTTCAGCGAATTGAATAATATTGAAAAGGATCCAATTCATACTTGTACTCGATAATTCTCACTTGAAATATTCTCTCTCTCTCTCTCTCCCTGTCTTGCGTAAAGAAAATATGAAAATAATATTTTGCCTTGATTAAGAAAAATTGAAAATTTTATCAGTATTAAAACAGGGAGAAGGAAAGGGGAGGAAAATAACCAAAACAAACATTGACGAATCCAATTCAGTGTTCTTTCGTGATGCATAAGAATGAAAGTACATTAAAAGGTGAAATAATACATTGAAGACCGATGATAAATCAATTCTTTGACGTTGATTGATTGAATAAAAAATAATGAAACAATATTGTCTGAGGGTCATATATCTTCGAATATTAGAAAATTTCATCCACCATCGTGTTGTTGAACACTATTTGCAATTTAATTTTAATGCGGTGACTTGTCGGTTACGAGCAGAAGGTCATTTCAGGCTTCTATATTCTATAATACTATCAACAGATATCTGGATAGAGACACTTCGTCACATCAAGCTACGAGAAAGTATATCATCATCTCACAGAATTCTACTCGAACACCGCATCGAAATTCTTTTCACCCTTTTTTTTCTTCTTCCTCTTTTTTGGTCCCTTTTAGCTCTCCCTTTTTCCTTTTCCTTCCTTCTCTCTCTTTTTTTTAGCGCGGGCGGGGGGAGGCAAAGGCCTTTTGCCCCACCCCCATCCGCAACTTGTTGGCGGGAAAATTGCAACTATCCCTCTTCTTTTCTTTACTTCTTCCTCAATTTTCCGTCCCTTTATCTCCTCTTTTCCTTTTTTCTTTCTATTTCCTTCCTTCCTTCTCTCTTATTTCGTTTTATTGGGGGGAGGCAACAGCCTGGGAGGCAATGCCTCTGCAACTGATACCCCTCTTCTTTTCTTTACTTCTTCCTCAATTTTCCGTCCCTTTATCTCCTCTTTTCCTTTTTTCTTCCCATTTCCTTCCTTCCTTCTCTCTTATTTTGTTTTATTGGGGGGAGGCAAGGCCCTTTCGCCCCCCCGATCTCCTTCTTTCCCCTTTTCTTTTATTCTTCCTCTTCTTTCTTTCCCTTTCTCTCCTCTTTCCCTTTCCCTCTTTTCCTTCTCTCTCTCTCTCTTTTGCGGAAGGGGGGGGGGGGGGGGGGGGGCAAGGCCCGCTCACCCCCGCTGGATCCGCGCCTGCATCTACCTTATATCTACTAACGTTAAACCCTTATAATGGATCTAGAAGTTTGATTGACCTGGTCTCAGTGACGGGTAAACTTTTTTTTCTCAATTACTTGGTCTAACCATGAAAACCGTCTAATTCTATTTTTTTACTACGAAAAACTAAACACTAACGTTTCTAATATTAGGAACATAACAAACCATGGCGAAAATCATCCAATGACGATGGAAACGCCATTAATCTCAACAGTAACAACATCAACAACTTTGATTGTCTAACCTTAAAATCAGCAGTAGGGATGAAATCAATCTGGGCCTCAAACCAGTTCCTGGACAGATCGGCCCCACTTTGGGTCCATAGGACCTGGCCCAGCGTGGTCCCGGTCTTGGCATAGATATTGAGTGTACCAATGTCAGCTCCCCACATGTGGTACCAAAAATCGGCGCACAATGGCCCGGACGACGCAAGAATGAGTTCCGACTCCAGTACGGCAACTTTGTTGTAAGTCATCGATGCTTCTGTGTAGATGTAGAATCCAGCCGCTATTATCGAAAGGAGATCGACAAATTAATACCAGTGGAGTCAAAACGATGCCAAAAGAAATCAATCTTACGAACAGTTATCGAAATCAAGCTTTTATTGAGGTAAAAGGGCGATTATTATTTAATAAATTGTTATCATCTAAGAATTATGTAGGAAATAAAGATGAATGTACTTTTGTTAACCAATCGGAGCCTCGTTAGCATCAATGTTGTCGTTCTTCCCTATAGGGTGGACCCTTCAATTATTATTACCCCAGTAATTATTATCAGGTACCAATTAAACTAGGAATATGAAGAAGAAACAAAAATGTAAATAGGAGTTGATAACTTCAATATCATTTCATTTCAATCAAAATTGAATTTTTAAAACTTTCAAACTGTTCCTACTCATGTATATTTTTTCAGAATCATTTTATCTCATTACAAAAATGCAGCAATATAAAGAAATAACATAACATTATAACTTTTGTTTGGGGAAATGTTATTGCCAATTTAAGCGATTGCCTGCTGGAACTGGATGGTTCCTGTACGCGAAATACGGGGAATATACATTTCAGTAGTCAAATGGTTAAACAAAATACACGTACCTGTGCCAATTGTATGATCATTTTCCGGGCCGGTATCCGTAGATAGCGTGTTACCTGCCAGCCTCGTCCAATCAATATCATCGGTAGTAGCTTGGGTAAAGGTGCACAGGTCTAAGTCGAAGTCACAACTGCAGATTGGACCTGGTGAATAAGAGTATTATTTTCATTTAGTAAAGGTGGCAAAGCAATATTAGCTCCTCACTTTCAACATTTTTAGAATGAAAGAAAAATTCCGACAAATACATTTTCGAGATGACCTGGGTAATTTGACTTTGTGAAAAATTGATATAACACTAGTTTAAGTATAGAAGATAGTGAAATACTCATAAGATGCTGTGTTAAGAAATTCGTCAGCTAAACCCTGGTTTTGCTTCCTATTGTGTATGTAGGACAGCACGATTGGCAACTTATATCCTCAAACATTAATAATTAAATTCGGAAAAAAAAGTTGGCAGATGCAATACAATATGGAACAGGTGTACGAACATGATGTACGAAATTTAAAATACAATAAATACTAGACTTTAATTCGTCACTTTGACGAATTAGGTGATACGTATGATAATGGTTTACATAACGAATAATGAATTACACGATATATTATTTTATAAAATGCTTCTCCCATTTTAATCTATCTATATGTCAAGATTGAATTGTGTCTCCTTGATCATCATGGATCTAGGGAAGATAGATTGAAACTATATATGACCGTTGACCCTGTACAGTAACCAGTTACACCTTTGACTCTAATTTACATCATGAAGAACACATTTTTACGATTTTATCTTATTCAAAGAAATGAAATGTAATTGATAAATGATTATCATCATTATGATAATGATGATCATGATCATTAGCGTGATCCTGATATCTTATTGAAAAAATGAGGGATAGTTCAGATAGCATATAGTCTCAGCTACAACATACTCAAAAATCAACTAAATCCAAGCAGAAATAACGGCGATTTTGCTCAAAACACAGGAATGTAGAATCCAGATTTGATAAAAAGTCATCTCCCGTAGGGATTAAACGCAAAAATAATAAAGTAAATAGGGTTGTTTATTATATTGTTTGCGATTCTACGTGTTTTGAAAATCAAAGAAGATGGTACAGTGAAAGGTCAAAAAGAAAAAAAAAGTGAAGACAAATATTGTTGGAGACACCCGGACTCGAACCAGGGATCTCGAGCTTGGAAGTCAAGTGCGTTACCGATATACCAAAACATTTCACATGGCGATTACACGTAAACGGAAAATGAAATTCTCAAACCCCACTTTGCAAGTGAAATATGAGCATGATATCCCGGCATCTGATCGACAAATAAATGGCACACTCGTGATAGCTTATTGTCTCAGCTACAACATACTCGATGCTCAGCGAAAACGAAGCTAAGACGACGGAGATGTTAGGGGGTTTTCGTTTGTCACGTCGACATAGTCGACGTCTAATATGTGACGTCATTTCAGCGATCTGCGCATGCGTCGGGTCGTCGGGCCACATTTGCGAACCCGTTCATCGATGATTTGAGGTTCGTCAGAAAACTAGTGACCCGTCGTCAGAATGACGTCATCTTGCTACATCGCAGCGTAAATCAGAAAGTAAAAACAGAAAGAGAAAGTGATAGAATGATTAAAAAAACAAAGAATAACATAAGAAAAGGTGATAGAAGGAAGAAACAAAGAATAACATAAGGAAAGGGAGAAAGAGAAAGTAATAGAATGATTAAAACAAAGAATAACATAAGAGAATTAAGTTGAAAGAAGGAAGAAACAATGAATAACATAAGGAAAGACAGAAAAAGAAGGTGAAAGAAGGGAAAAAACAGAGAATAACATAATGAAAGACAGAAACAGAAAGTGAAAGAAGGACAAAACAAAGAATAACATAAGGAAAGACAGAAAGAGAAGGTGAAAGAAGGAAAAAAACAAAGAATAACATAAGGAAATACAAAAAGAGAAAGTGATAGAATGATAAAAACAAAGAATAACATAAGAGAAGATGATAGAAGGAAAAAACAAAGAATAACATAAGGAAAGACAGAAAGAGAAAGAGAAAGAAGGAAAAAACAAAGAATAACATAAGGAAAGACAGAAAGAGAAGGTGAAAGAAGGAAAAAAACAAAGAATAACATAAGGAAAGACAGAAAGAGAAAGTGAAAGAAGGGAAAAACAAAGAATAACATAAGGAAAGACAGAAAGAAAAGGTGAAAGAAGGACAAAACAAAGAATAACATAAGGAAATACAAAAAGAGAAAGTGATAGAAAGATAAAAACAAAGAATAACATAAGAGAAGATGAAGGAAGGAAGAAACGAAGAATAACATAAGGAAAGACAGAAAGAGAAGGTGAAAGAAGGGAAAAAACAAAGAATAACATAAGGAAAGACTGAAGAGAAAGTGAAAGAAGGAAAAAACAAAGAATAACATAAGGAAAGACAGAAAGAGAAGGTGAAAGAAGGAAAAAACAAAGAATAACATAAGGAAAGACAGAAAGAGAAGGTGAAAGAAGGAAAAAACAAAGAATAACATAAGGAAAGACAGAAAGAGAAGGTGAAAGATGGAGAAAAAAACAAAGAATAACATAAGGAAATACAAAAAGAGAAAGTGATAGAATGATAAAAACAAAGAATAACATAAGAGAAGATGAAGGAAGGAAGAAACGAAGAATAACATAAGGAAAGACTGAAGAGAAAGTGAAAGAAGAAAAAACAAAGAATAACATAAGGAAAGACAGAAAAAGAAGGTGAAAGAAGGAAAAAACTAAGAATAACATAAGGAAAGACAGAAAGAGAAAGATGGAAAAAACAAAGAATAACATAAGGAAATACAAAAAGAGAAAGTGATAGAATGATAAAAACAAAGAATAACATAAGAGAAGATGATAGAAGGAATAAACAAAGAATAATATGAGGAAAGATAGAAAAAAAATGATAGAATGATAACAACAATAACATTAGGAAAGACAGAAAGATAAAATGATAAAGAATAGACAATGGAAAGATAGAAGAGAAGATGAAAGAAGGAAAAACATAGAATAACATAAGAAAAATAGAGAGAGAGAGTATAATAGAATAATAAACGAAGAACAAAATAAGAAGTGAAAGAAGGAGAAATTGAATAAGCGTGTGCTATTACGTCATCGTGTAGAGAACAGGTGTCGACTTAAAACGAAAAGGGTTATAAGGTAGTGAACAGGACGGGTGTCTGACGCCAATTCGCATCGTTAGAGGACGTGAACGCCGTCCTCGTCCACACAAACGAAAAGCCCCTGTTGCTCGTGAAAGACGGGAATGTAGAATCCAGTTTTCAGAAAAAGTCATGTCCCATAGAGAATACACGCAAAATGTAAAAAATTGACATGCCTCCTTTAATCGCAAAAAATACGCCATGATGCTTTCGTCAAAATGAAATTTTGTTTCAGATGCATCTGTAGAAAATTGTCTCAGCTAAAACATACCAAAATTTGGGAGATTATAGAGCACAAATATGCTAGATAGTGCTCAAAGATTAAGGTCATGTAGATCCATGATTTGAACGAAATTGGCACCTTCCATAGGCTTAACACGCAAATGAAGAAAATCTGTCAAGTTACCTTTAATCGCAATTTTCACTATGACGACGTCATCAAAATGAAAAATAATGTGTAGTGAACTTGTAGGCAATTGCCTCAACTACAAGATACCAACATTAAAAGGAGAATCAATCAATATTTACAGAGATACAATCAATTTTCCATAAATATACTGACGTCATAATATGCAAATTCGTATTTTGAGTTCCAAGGTCAATACGATGATGACACGATATACTTAATGGCCAAACGAGACATGAAATCACATCTCCGACTCATACTCTATCCGAATATGAAACAAAATTGAGGGTTCCCGTCCATCCCCAAAGAGCCATAAGGGTTTTGTATAGGCATGTTGTTGCCCATATATGCTATGTATTACAAGAGCTCGCGCGCACGGACACTTATCTTGAACGGACGCTCATTCCCTTATTAATGGTCATAAAGAGATAAACATGGTATCAAATTGTTCGGAAAAACATGAGGAATACTGTGTCAAAAAAAAACTAGGAGGAATTATTTTGCGTTCGGCCGTGACAAACGAAAACGCGCGCGCATTCGCGTGTGCGCGTTTCTTTATTTTCTTTATGAAATGCTATTGTTAATAATGGCGTACGCGCGCGTTTTTTGACCTGAAATTGACTGGACCGATATTGACCTTGATCCTGGTAAATATGAATGAGAAATGTCTTTCCGTTATGAAGATATGATCATGAGTTGATTTTCACAAAATGGCGCCTAGATTACGTCATCAGTCAAGGTCAAGGTTGAAAACCTTATTGTGCTCTTTTCATATGGCTATACATATGTGTGCCAAATTTCAAGGCATTTGATTGAGCCATTTTCAAGTTATCGTGCTAACAAGAAAAGCTCTTACGAAAACATAGGGTGATCTGTATTATATACAGCCCACCTGATAAATAAATAATAAAGGCAATTTTAACAAAAATATAAGGTGGTCTGTATTAGATACAGCCCACCTGATAATAAAGGCAATTTTAACAAAATTATAAGGTGGTCTGTATAGATACAGCCCACCTGATAATAATAAATAAATAAATAAATAAATAAAGGCAATTCTAACGAAATTATAAGGTGGTCTGTACGTTATACAGCCCACCTGATAAAGGCGATTCTAACGAAATTATAAGGTGGTCTGTACGTTATACAGCCCACCTAATAAATAATAATAAATAAATGCAATTTTAACAAAATTATAAGGTGGTCTGTATTAGATACAGCCCACCTGATAAATAAATAATAATAAAGGCAATTTTAACAAAATTATAAGGTGGTCTGTATTAGATACAGCCCACCTGATAATAAAGAATAAATAAAGGCGATTTTAACAAAAATATAAGGTGGTCTGTATTAGATACAGCCCACCTGATGATTAGTATACTCAATAGGCCCTGCATACATTGTATCTGTTCTGGACAATACGTACTCACACAACCAGGGGAGTGTTTCACAAAGACAAAAATCAATTTAAGTTGGAATTAACTACGGCAGGCCGTTCATGCCACTGTCTGCTCTCGCCATTTAATGGCATTGCTTTATCAAGGAACGTACAAATCATGGTTAATACAAATCTACAGAAATTACATTTTCTGATAATTCATTATTGGAGGAAATATTATATATTATATAAAGATCATAATGGTGAGAGCAAATACTGGCATGAATGGCCTGCCATAGTTACTTAAGTCCAACTTGAAGTCGATCTTAGTCTTTGTGAAACACTACCCTGGAGGAACTGGGCTAGCCTTCACTCAATACACATTACAAATTGTAATAACGTGTCAAATTATTTTAGGGTCTGTGCTTGCCGAATTATTCTGCTTTCGTTTTTCCGAAGGTTCGTTTTTTCGGAGGTTCATACTTCCTAAAGTTTATACATCATGGGGAGTGTTTCACAAACCAGACCCCAGACCACAAGTATACCAGAGAGTACATAATTTATAACATGTGTTGCGTTGCATTATTCCGAAGGTTCATCATTCAGTAATTCCGAAAAGGATATAGGGTTCATTATTCTGAAGTTTGGTATTCCGAACAAAAATAAAACAAACCCAGCGTTCTTTGACAGTTTTGGAAATATGATCATTCGGAATTAGAAACCTATTTCACTTTCGTCTTTACGATCCTTATTTCATCTTTGGAATTACGACCCTTCACATTTTTAACTTTCGGAATAACGAACCTTTAGAATTACTGACGTCCAGAATAAACGAATCTTCGGAAGAAGCCACAAAACTGTTCAAAACTGTAGAACTCGTCGCGACGACTACTGGATAGTTCATGAAAGTTGTGTAATCGTTTATTTATGCATCGACGGTACATTTTATGATACACATGTGGAATCCTTATTTTCAAGAGGGCAAAGAAAAGGTATTCATGAAGCACTTCTATCACTTTGGCAGTGATTATTCTAAAATGCAATGAAAAGTGGGACGTCTCCATATGTTGTAAGAGAGCTGTGGATATGTTGGGGTCATTTGTACAAGACAGTCCTATCTATCCGGGGTCCTATCCGGGGTGCGTTATTATTTACCTTCGGAAACAAAACGACACGCAACATTTTACTCAAGTCTAAATATCTTAAAAAAGAGGGTGCAATCGCTGAAATGTATTGTAATGGTATGTTTATTGATTATGCATACAAGTTATGTGTCTCTTCGAATTCTGTGATTTTTGTAAGAGCTATGGTACTTTTGTTTTTAGCACTCCTAAATAATCGACAATATTAGTAGTCGTAATAGTACTAGTAGCGTTTCAAACTCTCAAACTTCATTCTAAATTGTATTGGTCAGTGCAAACCCCCAAATACTTCTTTGTTATTCAGTGAATGCAATAGATCAGTGAGTTTTAAATGTGGCCAAACTTAACTAGCTTTCGCTAGTGGCGCCAAATTGTATAGTTATTGTCCTGCTGAAATTAAACGTAGGCCTATCTAAAATTTTGGCAGTAAATAGATGAATGAAAAGTGAATGAAAGAAATGTAACCTTACCCGAACTGGGTATGGCGCTTGCCGCACTGAGGCAAAGAAGAAGCGAGAGAATAGTGTAGCCTTCCATCATAGCACGATTCAACCAGGACCCTCGGTTAGGATGTATCGATGAAAAGTGTTGTTAATTCTTGAAGGAGGTGCGTTTTTATAGTGACACGATAACAAAAAGAGCCTCTCCTTCTGTAGGCGATCACTATAGACAAGGTCCGCTGGTATTAATGCAACGAACTACACCGACATCGTACTTTAAAGCCATTATTTTATCATGTTGACTCATAGTCAGTCCCGAAAGTTATTGGGAATGTATTTTCAAAGGGTTTGGTTGCCGAAACGATCGGCGTACGGGCAGATTTTCGAATGGGGAGTGACACGCCTTATGTCCGACTATCAAGAATTCAGTTTCTAAATTGGAGGTCACATAGTTTGTGACAAGTCATGCGAGAAGGGAGGATACAACTGGGGCCCGTTCGATACTACTTTGGCAAGGAGGGATTAGACCACACAACGCGGTCATTGACAGGTGGCTCTCAAATAACATAAGAAATAGAGGATCATGGGGGAACAACAGGCACCGATTGGGGAAGTTTTCTATATAGAGGGAGCAAGTAGCAACAAGTAGGACAGTGGGGCTTCTAACTTCTTGACTATCACATACCCCATTCACAGTGGTTTTGAAATTTGTAGCGGCGTTGTAGCGGAGCGGCGACACCGCCATAACACCGCTACAAATGCATTCACAGTAGAAAAGTTATCCCGCTGCAGCTGCGGGATAAATATCATGTACCCATTCACGCTGCAGCGGGTGATTTTTATTACCTCCGTAACAAACACGTGTATGCATGGCTCATGACCCGCGAGTGACCCCGATATGACCGGAAATACTTCAGCGCGGGGTTTTCGTAAACATGTCAAGTTGCTTTTTGTATCCTCGATCATATTACTTTTTAAAAAACTAGCATTTTTATTGCTTCCAATCAGAATGTTTTAATTTTTTGAAGTGTGAAATATTTTTATTTGGATAATTATAATATCTACATAATAATAAAATCAATTTGAATCCACTGGTTACTTTATTTCTATTTCACTTTATGTTCCCCATTGCTGGAGAACAGAGGTCAGTGATAGGTAAGTAAACAAATCACACGTGTTTGTCGCGATGTTATAGCGGAGAGCCTTCACACTGAGTAAGCACCGCGACAGCAGCGGGACTGTCCCGCTGCTGTAGCTAGGCGTGCCTAGCGATAGTTTGTGTCGGCGTTATCGCTAGGCGGTGTTATCCCGCGATAGTTTATAACGGGTCCGAGCCTTCACACTGAAGACAACACCGCGACAGCAGCGGGACAGTCCCGCTGCTGTCGCGGTGTTTGAGGCCACTGTGAATGGGGTATAATTGAAATGTGTGTTATAGAATTAACACGCGTTTCAATGGGATAGTCAAGAAGTTAGACTTATGACGGTTTCTAGGAACGGGCCCCAGGTTATGACGAAACAACACAGATAACACTCAGTATCAGTTATTGTATTGAAGTAGCATTTGCCTCGCCCGACTTTGCATAATCACTTTTATCATTCTATTTGTGCCCATCCGACCAACTACATAAATTCCGCTCCTGTGTCCTTGCAGTGTAAACTGGGTGTAACTGAATCTAATACCAGATAGCTAGCTAGTCCACTGCCGAGCCATTAAGCTTTGAATAAATGGTTTGCAGAAATGTATTAAATTTATTTTCTCCAAAATCTAACAATGATTATAGTGCCAACATCAAATTTTCTTTTAAATATAAAATGAAGAAATAATTCTTCCATTTTGGAACTCCGTGACTGGTAAAACATAAAAATAACTAGATTTTAATTCGTCACTTTGACGAATTAGGTGGTCTGTCTTCAATCTTATGATAGATTTGAATATTTATTATATAGAGAATGGGAGAAGTTATATAGACATGTAAACAATAGGCGCATTTATACTGTCAAATACCTCATTTTGAAAAGTCGCGATGTTTCGCGCACCCGTTTACACTCGTGCGGAAACATCACCGACTGAAAAGCTCAGTGATGTTTTGGCGTGTTTTAGTTGGTAATGCGCATGCGCGGCACTCCGATGCATAAGACTTTCCTCTTTCTGTCTTTCCTTATGTTATTCTTTGTTTTTCCTTCTAGCACCTTCTCTTATGTTATTATTTATCACTTCCTTCTATCACTTTCTCTTTCTGTGTTTCCTTATGTTATTTTTTGTGTCTTCCTTCTATCACTTCATGATGATCATGATGATGTTGATGATCATCATTATTTATACTGTCAAATACCTCATTTTGAAAAGTCGTGATGTTTCGCGCACCCGTTTACACTTGTGCGGAAACATCACCGACTGAAAAGCTCAGTGATGTTTTGGCGTGTTTTAGTTGGTAATGCGCATGCGCGGCACTCCGATGCATAAGACTTTCCTCTTTCTGTCTTTCCTTATGTTATTCTTTGTTTTTCCTTCTAGCACCTTCTCTTATGTTATTATTTATCACTTCCTTCTATCACTTTCTCTTTCTGTGTTTCCTTATGTTATTTTTTGTGTCTTCCTTCTATCACTTCCTCCTTTGTGTTTCCTTATGTTATTCTTTATTTATTCCTTCTATTACCTTCTCTTATGTTCTTCTTTGTTTTTTATCATTCTATCACTTTCTCTTTCTGTCTTTCCTTATGTTGTTCTTTGTTTCTTCCTTCTATCACTTTCTCTTTCTGTGTTTCCTTATGTTATCTTTGTTTCTTCCTTCTGTATCACCTTTTCTTATGTTATTCTTTGTTTTTTATCATTCTATCACTTCCTCTTTCTGTGTTTCCTTATGTTATTCTTTGTTTTTCCTTCTAGCACCTTCTCTTATGTTATTCTTTATCACTTCCTTCTATCACTTTCTCTTTTTGTGTTTCCTTATGTTATTCTTTGTGTCTTCCTTCTATCACTTCCTCTTTTGTGTTTCCTTATGTTATTCTTTATTTATTCCTTCTATCACTTTCTCTTTCTGTGTTTCCTTATGTTATTCTTTGTTTCTTCCTTCTGTATCACCTTCTCTTATGATATTCTTTGTTTTTTATCATTCTATCACTTCCTCTTTCTGTGTTTCCTTATGTTATTCTTTGTTTCTTCCTTCTATCACCTTCTATTATGTTATTCTTTGTTTTTTTATCATTCTATCACTTCCTCTTTCTGTGTTTCCTTATTTTATTCTTTGTTTCTTCCTTCTATCACCTTCTCTTATGTTATTCCTTGTTTACATCGTTCTATCATTTTCCTCAAGGACGGCAGCTAGCTTCGCTCCTAAAGTCAAGTGACCTAACATCGCGATGTTACAACTGCGAGCGTTCATACTTGCCAAACACGCCAAAACACGCCAAAAGATCACACTTCGTTTTGGAATGTTTCGGGCTTGGCATGTCTGCCGGTAAAGTGAAGGCAAGTGAAACTTCGAGAAAATACAAGTATTGTAGTTGTAGTCACTCTCGAAGTCGTCACAGCGGATAAGAAGTCACAGTTCGTAGGGAAAAAAACTTGTCGGCCGACGGACAATATACATCTCACCGACTTCAAACTTCTGCATTGATATAGTACACGAGGATCGAGCAAGAATACCGACACAGCTGACCCGACACAGCAACATATTTACCCGTGTCTTTCTTGCTCCCTCGACGAGGCGACTCCACCCAACGACCCCCTTCTCTCTTTTACTCCCACTCCTCCTCTCTCAGACTCTTACCTCCTCTCTCTCTCCTCTCTTTCATCCCCCGTTTCTTTTGTTTCCCTTTCACTCTTTTTCTTCTCTTTTCCTTTTCTTTCTTTTCTTTCTTTTCCTTTCTTTCTTCTCCTCCCTCTTTTTCTTTTTTCTCTTTCTTTCTTCTCTTTTCTTTCCTTTCTTTTCCTTTTTTTCCTTTCTTTTCCTTTTTTTCTTTTCTTTCCTTTTCTTTTTTTCTTTTCTTTCCCTTTCCCTCTCTTTTTTCCCTCTCTTTTTTTCCCTCTCTTTTTTTCCCTCCCCCTTTTCTCTTTTTCCCGACGGCGACTCCCCTGAATGAGACGTCCTTTTAAAGGGATAGTTGAGTTCTGTTTTCAGACCGCAAATGCCTTCAAAGTGCATGGTTATTGCTCTTATTCTTATCTATGACATTGCTAGTGCCCTTTTAGAACCTAAAATTGCTATGAAGGTAATTTTAGACCCCAAAATGTGTGAAATTTAGCCAATACGAGCATATCAATTCAGCTGCACTTTAAACAAAAAACACGGTGACCGTTAATTAATTATTAAATTAAAAAGAACAATACATGGGCCGGCTGGTTGTGCGTAATATAAGCATTACGAAAATGCCAAAAAAAATCCAACATCGGCATTGGCTGAAATACGACGTATAGGCGTTATTTCGTTTTTTTCAACGGTTTTTTCAAATTGTTCAAAATGTCTAATATTTGTGGTGGGACACAAGTATCACAACTCGTTTTATTTCAGCCGTCTCTGAACCGATTTTGATCAAGCAAAGATGATTTTGTCATTCAAATATTATGTTCTTTCAAATTTGACACTCAGTTTTTCATTATCTTACAAATTATTTTTTTGAGTAGCGCTCTCTACAACAGAACTCAACTATCCCTTTAAGGCACTGCCGGGCACGGCCCAGTGCCTTAACACAATGTCACACGTGGCAGTCCACGCTCTCGTCGTGTAAATCTAAAAGTCCCTATTATTGAGTTGTAAGGACCTGAGGGAAAAACTAAGAATCAGGAGTGACAAAAACTAGAGAGAGAGGTATGGCGTGTAATTTTACCTCTGCAAACTTTGGAACCTGATAACTTTCTTCCCTTTATATCTCAAATACATGTCTAATTCTAGTTTTAAAAAACGCTGAAGAAAAAACAAAAAAGTTGACAATCCTAGATACATGTAGCTATGCAAAAACAAAACAAAACTGCATCCAGGGCAAATAGTTGTAATATACAAAATAATAATATTCATATACTCATTTTTACTGTTATAATTAAAAACTTGACAAGACTTAGGAGTCAAATATGTAGATCTACAGCACTATATCACTAGCATCTAACCTTCAAGTAACCCTTGAGTTTGATACAGAATACTTGAAATGCAGTAAAAGTGTAAATGAAAAAACACATGTTATTGTCCACATAATTCTTCAGAGTAGCTTCTTATACACATATTGCACCTGTAACAATTTACATGGTTACTTACCAGTCACAGATATGTAAAAGATGCACGAGTCCATATTTCCTGCAGCATCTCTTGATATGTAGTTCACTGAGTTGTTTCCAATAGGAAAGAGATCTCCAGGCTTGTGCGTAGATACCAGCGTCTGGCTACCAGAGTTATCTGTTGCCGTAGGTGGTGTCCAGCTTCCTACTGCTGAATCAGTACCACTCTTTGTGTTGACATTCTGATTACTTGGGCACCCACTGATGACTGGATTCTCATTGTCTGTAAGGATCAATATAAAATCAAAACGGTATGAAAACTTACATCTGGAATTTTAAGATCTTGAAAGCTGTCCCTCCATAAGTTCCATCCTCCTAAATGTGTGGCTATAGGCTAGCTTTTAAAATCTAAAAACAAAAATGAAAAATGTTCTGTAATTAAAAGAACTAAATGCATGAACTTATAGGCTTACATAAAGAGTACATGGTTTTTTAATATAATCTTGAACCCAACCGCAGCCTTTCTTCCTTTGGTATTGTTTGTATTGATGGGGATTTGTCAAGGGTAGATCCTATGTTAGGAAAGGGAAATGAGAATTTCAATACTTATTTTCATCTAGGAAACCCAACATTTGTAGCTGATAATATGTGGAAAACCCTGAATTAATATTAATTTGACAAATGTGTATTTAAATCCTATCCAATTTTAATTTAAAAAAATTAAATAGTTTTTAAATTGCAGCTATAAGTGTTATCAATAATCCCACATTGTAACAGGTTATGAGTGCATGTACATGTATACATATTCCATCAGCATTTCATGATATCAGTTTCCTGAAATACAAACACTATTTCTTCCTGATCCAAGATACAGACATCAAAGTGTCATAAAAGTAACTTTTAAAAAGGGCAACTTTTGTCACACAACTTAAAAAAACATATTGCAAATGTTCTCAAATCAAACAAATGTAAGCTCAGCCATACTTTATCCAAAGGCTGAATTGCACGATAGTTTACAATTCCGTGACATAAAAACACCAGATATATAATGAACATTGTAAAAAGCATTACCCAAATAAGAACTGCATACAAAATTAGTAACTTGATAATTCAACAAATATTCTTTTACATTTTAAACTGAATAGCTCGACATTATCAGATTGTATAAAGGCACAAAGATTAATAGATGGTCAGATTGAGAGAGGGAGATAGAGAATCAAGAAGGGAGATAGAGAATCAAGAAGGGAGAAAGGAAAAGGTGGGAGTCAGAGAGAAGGTGGAGGGGGAAGTTTGAGAAAGAGAGAGGGGGAGACTGGAGAAGGAGAAAGAGAGAGGATAAAATAATAGGAGTAATAGTACGCTTAATTCATATCCAGAATTACATGAACATGAACATAAACAAGAGCCGATAAGTTCCTACAAATTCCATTTACAGAATCACAGGACTATAGAACAGTGCATTCGTCAAAATCATGGCAAAGCAAAAAAAAAAAAAAAAAAAAAAAAAAAAAGGGTCACCCATGACAGTCAAGAATTCTAAAAGTGTAGATGAATCAGCTTTCCTCTTAAATTGGCAACAATTATTCGTATCACAACTCTTTCGCAGTTTTCAAACTGCATACAAATTATTCTCTTTAAAAATAAATGCCAAACAAAATGGTTGTATTGATCATAGTTACTGTCTGAATAAATGACTATACTGGCGTACCCAATAATTGATTTTTTGTTTCTTTCTTTAAAGGGTGAAAACGTCCTAGGTGCATAGTATGGTCAATTGCACTGATCAAAAGCCAAATTGTCCCTTAATGAACAAAGACATTCGAAATAGTCAAACTCTGGGTTATTAAATTAAGAATGATACTTAAAATCATCAATTAGCTTGTGCTTGCAAGGCTTCATACACAGTAGACTGTAGCAGACTGGAATTTTTACGTGACAAAGGTGAAGGATATTAACATTTATTTGAATTGAATTAGTTTTATGACCATAAAATACTATTCTTACAGTAACGCTTAAAACTATTTATTTTTACTTTTTGCAAATCAAGGCGGAACATATGTGTGTATCAGTAATTACTTATTACAAAAGCATTGTGCATCGCATCTACAATTATAACTATCAACTTTGTAATGTGCAAATTTCTTATCCTAGTTTCAACTTTTGAGTTATCAACAATCAATTGTAACTTGTTATTTAAAACAATTGTCAGTTTCACCAATCTTAAGTACATTTTAATGGGGACACATAATTATTATTTCAAACAAAATGACAATATTAGATATAGGATTATCTGGGAACAGTGTAGCCAATCATGTAACTGTTCTTCTTCCAGTTAAGTGCCGCTTCAAGGTGATGAAGATAATCAAGAGGAAGATAATTGTGACACAAACTTACCGTTTACTAGAGTTGCAGCTATCTGTAATTTTCTGGTTCAAGCAATTATTACAATTAGCATGACATATATGTATTCCTTACTATTACACTCACAAACGGATTATAAACCGCACTTCGTTGATCTACTATCTAATATTTGTACGATATTTACCACTAAATCCTCGAGTGGAAATAATCATGGAAGAAAAGAAGATACACAGGAGTAGACCGTGCCGCCCTTTAAGAAGCACTAGGCCTCGGTTGCTGGACATGTTGGCTTGCAGTATCGTCCAAGGCTTTCGCAGTATTTTTATACATGCATGTTTAATCATAAACTCTCCTAGGAATTTCTATCATCAGATTGTGCTTGTAGTCGCCTCCCAGGAGTCACTTCCTATGATGTCCAGAGGAAAAACTCCACCGGCAATGAGAAAACTGCGGTCTCTTAAAAAACCCGACACACCACCGTAATGCAATGCCAAAGCAGTTATGGGCTTATACAAAGTCAATATGCAGCGATCAACCGAGTTACGGGTGATATAAGAAAAGGTATCAGATTATTGAATGGATATAATAGAAGGCGTTGGTCGAGGAGAGAGTTATGAATAAGATCAGTAGCATTCCACTGCTTCGTTGCGTAATGTCTTTTCACAAAGAATAGACTGCATGAATGCGCATCTTCCATGCACGCCTCAACCTGACATAGTCTGTAAAGCACAGACTCTAGTTTGGCACTTAAATAGAATTCATTAAAGACTTGAACCCCCCCCCCCACTCAGTGTTATTTAGGGTACGCATATGCGTGTTCCCATCACCCCCCCTTCAGTATAAGTCCGGTGTGTAACGTCAATACGGGTAGATCTTTTTCTTTGTTACGAGCCGGAGATTTTGGGAACACGCATGCGGTCCTTCCGTTTCCGGAGTGTGGGGGGGGGGGGGGGGGGGGGGGGGCTTGAACCGAACATAAATTTGCCAGCCATTGGTTGTGGAAAGGACTTTACAACGGTCAATGATAGCCCGGGAGCCTATATATCCCGAAATCATGGGCGTAAATCCTTACGTGGATGAATGAATAGATCGAAAGATTTGAACCCTCAAAGTTACCTAGAGTTAAGTGTTGCCAATTCCGATTGATTGATTGCAACTTCGAAAATTCATAACTTTCTTACTTTAAATCGGAATTTGCCCAAAACATTCAATTTTTTGCTTCTATTAAAACCGTCTCTCTTTAGTACGCTCGACCTGCAAGGCTAGCGGTGATTGCTGTGGGAAGAAAATGAGTTCGAAAAGATTCTTTCGCCTTATAGGTTACCACGTTAAAACGTGTCTCCTTTTCCTAGATATTTCATAGCTTATTCAAACTTTTTCGAAGTCTGATTTTTGCACGAGCAAGGAAGGAGAGTTCGAAAAAACATTTGTTTCAAACCTTGATTTTCAATAAAAGCCATCATAAATCACAGGGACTATATGCATGCTTTTGACACAGTCATCTGCTATAGGCTACCACTAGAAAACGAGGATATTTAGCTTAAAATTCCCCTATCATTTCCTTAAAATCATGTAAAATGTTCATTATATAAAAATCGAGAATGTAGAAAATATAAATAAAGGCTCCGAAAAGGCTTCACTAAAGTCGAAAAAATCTCGCTTTAATCCCTCGGACTAAAATGCCTCCTTTCGCCTTTAAAAATTCAACTGCCATACTTGGTTAACACATGAAAACAATGATTTTAAAATTGATTACATTTCCCCTTGCATTTCATTGACTTGATGTGAAATGCGGCTTCCATGAAACTGTAAACTTTTGGGAAAGTATAATGATGGTTCAAAACGTTTTTTAAAAAAAATCCCATTCCCCAATTATGGGGATTGGGATTATTTTTAACATTTTTAAATGTGCATGCTTCTTGAAAGATGCATGCTTTCGACCTAGCAGCCGCCTTAGGTAATAACACGTGAAAATAATGATTTCAGCTGGCATACAGCATGTAGAAAACTTTGTTGTTATTTATTATTACTGTTATTATCATCATTTCATTAGGCAAAGACAAAATCAAGTAAAATGATGAATACAAAACAGTAAGGTTTGAAGAGAACGGGGAACATGGGGAAGAGAGTCATGACGTACATAATATGGGCATGTATGAATTACAATATATGAGGCGTCCATCCAGATCAAAGATCTTGTAATTCACTGTGCCTAAAGCCTCGGTCACGAATGCCATTACGAACTGCTACGAACGCTGTACGAACGATTTTCAGACAATGGAAATTCGGGAAGACAATGGAAAAACAGGGAGATTCGTTCGAAATTGTCGTTCGTACGAACCTTTGTGACCGTAGTATTACTTCAGTAGAACGCTCGGTGCGTGGGTGGTGTAACTTGGACAAAAGAGGCTCGAAAGATGTGGAAACCATTCGTTTCAAGTTTTGGATCTGGAGAAGTTTTTTGATAAATTATGTACACAGTTTTGAACATTTGAAAAACTTTGGGTCCCCTATACCCCTAAGGATGAATTCTGCCAAGTTTGAGTAAAATCCAAAGATGCGTTTTGAAGCAGATCAAACAGTTACCTTTTAAAATTGAGAACTGTTAGGAACACCTTTTAGCCTAATATACAACCATTACCAATATTCAACCTGTAACATGCTTCTTTTTTGATATTTTACCTCTGATTTGTTTACACCGAGCCAAAATGATAACACGATAGGAAATGGTGTGGCAACGGCGCGCCGCGGCTTGGTTTAGAGGGAAAAATCACTTCAAACGACTATTAGATTGAGAGTTTAAATGCACTATTTAACATTTGGAAGCTGTGAAGTCAACCCAAAATTAAATTAAGGACAAACGCGATCTTAGAGTGAAATATTAATCCCAAATATCATACTGACGGTCTTTTTTTAATGTAGAAAACGCCTCGCCCAAGGCATGGAGTTACTAAAGACAATATAGGAAATGTATAAATTAAAAAAATATATACATTCTAAATAAATCAATAGATATCGGGAGGGATGCCATAAATCGCTGGTTCATAATGGCCTAAAGGAAATTAAGAAGTGTATTTTCGAATGTATAAATATTCTTTATTGAATCCACGCGAACTGAAGCAGTGCAATTAATGCTCTTAACAGAACTCACTGTATCAGCGGATTAAGAGGTAGGGTAAACTAATCGAGGAGTACAGGTAAACATATAAACGTGTTAAACTATTTACTTAGTAATATTTACTTAGTAAATTTGCACATTGCACCGGTGACAGTGGTGAAACAACGGGATCGGCGAGATCATTTGAGCAAGTGAGGAATACTGAACATTAAAATTTATTTACAGTTTGCACGTTCAGTGGTTTGCCTCACTTGAGCAGATTGATGTAAGATTGTAAAAAGGGTTCTAATGATTTATCGCATGCTTTTGACATCTTTTGGCTATTAAAATAAGTGACGAACAGGTCACGTGGTTGTCCTTGGGGGGGGGGGGTAATTGTCCAAGGGGGTAATTTTCAGGGACGGGGAAAATAATATTGTCCTCGGAGGGTGATTGTCCACCGGGGGGGGGGGGGTAAATGTCCACGGGGATAATTTTCAGGGGTGGGGAAAAAAATATTGTCCTCGGAGGGTAATCGTCCACCGGGGGGGGGGGGGGGGGTAAATGTCCACGGGGTAATTTTCGGGGGGGGGGTAATTGTCCTCAGGGAGGGGGTGGTTGTCCTTGGAGCATTTTTTTACGGGGGGGGGGTTATCATCCTTAGGTGGTAATTTTCCAGGGGACGATTGTCCAGGGGGGTTATTGTCCTGATACGGCGTAAATGAGTGCTTTGGCGCCTTACCACGGTAGGAGGGTCAAATGCCTGGTTACAACGCCATCGATTTCAAGCTTAACGCTCATGATGGCGGTCTCCTGCCTTTTTCTGTAATTCATCTATTTTCATTGAAAAATATTTGTGTTTGTATGCATCTTATTTAATGTACTTAAAAATGTATAATTATGTAAAATGAAGAAAATATTTTTACTTTATGTACATGATTATGTTCTATTTTGAAAACGCAGAAATAAAAACAAAACAAACAAACAAACATTATTTAGGCTTCGAAGTGCCAAAGGAAGTAAGTTGCAGACTTGGCCTATACGCAAATAGAATATCCTTTCGCTACACCTCCTTGCGTAATGTTGTAATATTGTATATAGAAGAGCTGTAAACGATAGGTTCTTGCACCGCCAGATAGTCCATTTTTATTTTTATTTACAAGATCTACTATGAGGCGATAGAGGCTTTACTATCAAATGCAGAGTTTGTGATTAAAGGGGACGGGGGACGCCTCTCTCTGAGTAATGTTGAACATTTTCGCCGCCCCCCCTTCTCCCCCACCCGTCCCAAAAAAGGGAAACTTAACCAAAATTTCTCTGTTATTGAGAAGGGATGAGCAGACTTCGATTTTGCCTGTGCGATTAAATTACACAACGTTAAATTTTCTAGCTCTGTCTCAATGTGACGTCGCAAACAAGATCATATTCATTGTCGAAAAATCAACTCAAGGGCAACTCCAATACCAATACTATAGAAATCATATTCAGATAACGTAATACGTCATTGTCATGTTTGCGCAATCAAGTAACTCACAAGGCTACTAAATTTGCGTTAGGTCCATTTTCCCAAAGTAATTGCTTGCGAGAATGCACAGCATCTTCTCGTATTATAAATACCGACCCTCTTCTCTGATTATGAATAGCGGTCCTTATGAATAATGAACCTTATGAATAATGACCCTTTTCTCCAATTATGAAAAGCGGTCCTTATGAATAGCGGTCCTTATGAATAACGGACCTTATGAATAGCGGACCTTATGAATAGCGGACCTTATGAATAGCGACATTGACCCGAGGAAGAACAGCATTGAAGCTGATACGAAAGTATTATTATTACTTCCAAGAGCAAGTAATTTTCGTATCATTTTGATGATTCAAAGATCTCACAGCATGCAGAACATTTTGTATGGACTACATAGTCATGAGAATCAACCTTTTCTGATCGCTTCTAGGTTACTATCATGATGTTGTTATTAAATGACCAGTACTCAACTTTCTTCATCTTTTATAACATTACCGTCATCTAATCCGATCTCATCGCATTGCTCTTTTTCTAATCATAGCTACATGTACGTCCTTCCTTCAAAATGGAAGCTTGAAAACTCCTTATTTTGTATTTTTCTGTATTTTTTCGCCTTACTCCAAAAGTAGATAGGCTTAGACCGAACCAAAACTATTCGGTAGTTTTTATTTAGTCTAGATCATCCACTCATTCGGTAGATTCATGTGAATCAAAATGAAATCGATCATTACTTGTACCAGTCAATCTATTTGCTATTTGCCTCTACCATTGACTTTTCATCATATCCCGCTTTTCTCTATCTCATTTACCCCTTTTTTCTCCATTTTCTTTTAGTTTTCTTTGATCCTTTCGTTTTCAAATGTGCTTTTAAGATTGACTATTGAGACGAAATATTTGACTTCACCGCTTTTACTATACTTGCTGTCCTACGAAATACGAACTCAGTCTTCAATGCTTCCAATCAGGGGCGGCCGAGCGACTTCCAAAGTGGGGGGGCACCAACAAAAAGGGCACTTTCTGGAAAAAAAGGGGCACCTACAGTGGGAAATCTCAAAGCGAAAATATTTAAAAAAAAATAGACATTGGTATATACCCCTACATTGTGATTAAATTATCAGGGATGATTTCAATATTTGTTTCTCTTCATACATCATACAAGATATCGCTTAAGCATCATACTTTACAGTTGGGTGTGATGTCTGAATATGCATTTACGAGCGAGTGAAGCGAGCGAGAAAATTTTTAAAGATCTGTGAGGTCGCAGTGCGAAAAAATTACATCTTATAAAGAGGGAAAAAAAGCCAATCGTGATGGGGTTATAACCACATTCTCATAACGGAAGACTGAAAAGACCTTTGATAAGTAACATAATTATATCATCTTTAAATGCGAGCGAGCGCAGCGAGCGAACTTTGGGGAAATTGCTCTTAGTCGCTTTAAATAAGGGGCACGTTTAATGATTACATGAAAAGGGGACAATTATCGAAAGGGATAAGACACTTATTAGAAAAGAAAAGGAGCACGTGTCAAAGTACAAAGGATAATTATAAGAGGTGAAAATGAGGCATTTTTTTCACCTGAAAAGAGGCACTCACCAGTAATGAAAAAGAGGCGTTTACGAAAATGGGAAATAGGCATTTGTTGACGGAAAAGGGGCACCCATCAGATTTTGATAGGGGCATTTATAAGAGGTGAAAAGGGGATAGGTCCCTTATTAGAAAGGAAAAGGGGCACGTATCATTATTAAAAGGGGAATTATCAGAGTTGAAAAGGGGCACTGACCAGATATGAAAAGGGGCACTTATGAAAATGTAAAAGGGGCACTTATAATAAAGGAAAATGTGCATTTGTTGAATGAAAAGGAGGCACCGTTCAGATTTTTAAAAGGGGTAGTTATGAGAAGGGGAAGGAGCTCTTTCTTTTTAATGGGAGCACTTATCGTAAGGAAAAGGGGCACTTATTAGTAAGGGAAAGGGGTAGTTATGAGAAGGGGAAGGAGCTCTCTCTTTTTAATGGGGGCACTTATCATAAGGAAAAGGAGCACTTATTAGAAAATAAGAGGGGCACATGTTAAAATGAAAGGTGTGCTCATTCGAGTTTAAAAAAGGTGTTGTTATTAAGAGGAGAAGGGGCACTTCTTACAAAGGAAAAAAGGGGAATTTGTCAAAGTAAAAGGAGCACCGCTCAGTTTTGAATAGGGCAATTATCAGAGGTGAAGGGGGCACTTATTAAAAGTGAAACGGGGCACTTCTCGTACCTGAAAAGAGGCACTTACTAAAGATTAAAAAGGGCACTTATTCAAGATAATTTCAAGATTTATGAGAATGGAAAATGGACACTTATTGCAAAGGAAAATGGGAACATGTCGAAGGAAAAGGGGCACGTGTCAAAAATAAAAAGGGCACTCGTCAGAGGTGAAAAGGGGGAAGGGGCACTTTTACTAAGTAATAGGGGCACTTGTCAAAGTAAAAGGGGCACCTTTCCTATGTAAAAGGGGCACTTCTTACAAAATAAAAGGGGCACTTTTCCTATGTAAAAAGGGGCACTTTTGGGGTATCTGAAAAAGTGGGGGGGGGGCACTGTGCCCCCCTGCCCCCCCGGGAGAACCGCCTCTGCTTCCAATTATTTAGGTAATTGTGAAGTGGAACGTACTGGGTCGGACCAAATCCGGACCATTAGCTACATTTAAGTTTTGACTATTCCAGATTAAAGTTTGAAAAGTCAGGCCTTTTCTCAAGCCTATTTGTATCTTCTTCAACAATTATGTTGATTGCTTTGTAATTTCAACCCCACCCCTACGGTCGGGTTGTAAAGAGTACCGAAGTGTGACGTCACATATGCCACGTTGTCAAGGTTACTGGTCCCAAACAGTTTTGTGTGCTAAACAATGCATGCTGATCACACTGAATTTGCCCTGCTCTAGTCCGTTGCTTGAATGATTTCGCGGTGAACCTCATGCGCAGGCTCTGTCGTTTCGAATCAGTCACCTGGACAACGAGCGACTATGAAGTTAGTGCTTCGGTACTATCTTTTGGCATGCAATGTATGCCTCTTGATTATACGAACGTGTCAAATAGTCATTGGCAGTATTTAAAAAAGGAAAGTCTATTTTTGTTATTTTGGTTGATGAAGGTGCAGGGGTGGTTAATAGGAGAAGTTATCAAATCTTTCCTCCTAACTCACATACCGGTGCCATTTCGTCATGCATGATTTGTTTAAAACAGCATTGATTCACATGTAGGCCTATAGTAAACTGTACTATATTAAATTGTATTTCTGTTTTCAACTGACGTTCTGAATTTGATGTTATATCGTTTACTTACGTCATAATGATTTGTATGAATTACTTGGATGGCCGGTGCGCAATCATTTAATGTTACGCTGCCCTGTGATTGGTCAGTTCCTAGATAAAGCCATTAATTTGTGTTAATTATGCACATTAAAACGTCTTGGATATAGAATTTTGTTTTGAAAATGAACCTCTCTACAAAAATGTACACATAGATTACCCTACATAATCTCTTTCATCATTAGACAAAATAATGCCATCTTAAATTTTTTATTCGTTTTTTAGTTTGGTTGGTTTCCTTTAAGTCTATTTCAGTTGGCATAATTAGTCGTCTTTAACCATGGTATATTAAAAAAATAATTATCTTACAATATACTTTGTAACCTTTGTAATCATAATCTTCCTTTAATCATTTTCTTAAATTCTTCTTCAAGTTTTAGGTTAAGTTACTTTGCATTGAGAGTGTGTAGGTAATTATCATTTTATTTACAAGATTCACACACTGTATCTTTAATCAGTAACCTTCGGACACTGCAACTTATTTTTATATCCATTATCTCCCTCAATCCGTAGCTTACATGTAACGTTGTCTATAATGAGATATTTCTTACGGAAGTGGTCTAAAGATCAAGTAGTCTGCACCTTATATAGCTTCAACACCTATGAGTAGGACAATACGTTTAGGAATATTATACGAACTCACATGATACAATCATCATTGTTCAATAACGTCGAGCGATAGATAGACCACAAAGAGGTGTGATATACAGCATATTGTATCAATATTATTCCAATATTAGAACATTCTTTTTTTCAGTACCCTTAGAGCATATACAGTATACCTACAAATTTGTCGGTGTAAGCTTTTTCTTATGCCCATGGTTATCCACTGGTATCCCAGTCACACATCGGAGACCAGCACCAGACCGACGACAGCCCCACGGACCACTGCCTCGGACACATTACAACGGCCGAGAGTCTGTCTATTTGGAGTCGGTTTGATAGCTTCAGCAGTAGGGACTTTTAGATTTGCACAACGACTACGTGAATTGCTACGATCGACGTCCTTTTAATGCACTGCCTTGAATGGACGTCACACGTATCAGTCCACGCAAATCTAAAAGTCCCTATTGTTTTAACCATCTCTTGTTCTTATTTCAAATGTTATATCTCCCACTCTGCAGAGATTATCACAGTAGCCAGTGAGAATTAGAGCTAGGTGATCGACCACGGTACGACTATCAAAGAGACTTGTCTTCCTGGGCTGGTCGTCGGTAGGGCCATCGTAACCGAGAACGACATCATACTGTTTCCAAGCTGATTATATTTCGACGCATTCAACTGTTCACGAAAGTGCAGTCACTTCGTGTCGAGAGGTATTTATACTGATCAAGGGCCGATCCACGATTTTGTTTAACAATTAAAACAAATGAAATAAAAAGAAGGGGGGGGGGGCACATTTCCGAAACTTAAATTTATTGATAAGGGGATGGGAGGGTGGGGGCATTGTTGATGATTTTATTAACGCTCACTCCCCTCATGCGGAAGATTGGAAATCCACTCTGTATGTTTATAATAACACAATATATTTTCGAGAAATTGAGTGGAATTGAATCCACTACATAGTGGAAACCACTCCAGAGTAGAGTCTAGAGGTTTTAATTTACCCTTTAAAAGAATGATTCCATTCTTTTGAGCGTGGATTTCAACTCCATAATGATCTCTAGTAATGACTTATAAATGAGGAGATTTCTTCTCCACTAAATTCGGAGAGTAGAGAAACATTTGTTATTCAATTTGTTGATTTATAATTACATTATCACTCCCCGTTTACATATTGATTTTATCATTCATTTCTAAAATATTTCTTTAAACTTATATATGTATTTATCACATAAATTTATGACTATCATTATTTGATATTTTTCATTTTGCATTTTACAAGCCCTGCTTCTCAATGGATCCCTCCATTCCCACAGTTTTTTCTTTTAAAAAAGCAAACATGATTTACAGCAAATGTATACATTTTCTTTTTGCAACTTGTCGATTAATGATTTGCAAAATGCATTATTATTAATGTACATTGAGTTTTATTTAAAAAAAAAGGCATAATTGTTTATATTGATTGTACTGTTGGAAATGAAAATAAAACTAAACTGAAAAAACAAAAACCAAGCAAGTGCTTTACAAATATTACTGTTACCAGGGATATATTCCTGCTGTTACTGTCAATGCTATGCTGTTACTACAATATTGTTGTGTTCGGATCGGGTTTCTAAGGGACAGTGACATAATCTCGACCTTCTCGAGACGAAGGTCATTGAATTTAGTGCAGGTAGTATTGCGATTTCAGTAACATAAACCATGGACCTTCTTAGGTTACGTTTAGTCAACTTTTTCTGGCCAGAATGAGGCATATTTTGTTACGCGTTTAGTTCAAAACACGGTTGCGTCCTTTCTCATTTTTGTAGAATCACAGAAAAACGGCGATCGTAATCGCCGATCGTAAACTCACAAAAAGGTGCGTTTTGGATCGGCGATTCTGTAAAATCAGCGATTCTGAGGAAGCATAAACGCACAATCATTTGTAAACGCGTTTAATGCGGTCAACGTAGCATGCACAGTGCACCAAGCTGCAGACTCTGCACTGCACTTCTTTGGCTCCTCCAGGCATGATTTTGGCTCTGAGTCAGAATAATGCTTGGAGGAGCCAGAGAAGTGAGCATAAACAGTACACCGTGGAACTGCGACTACGATGAGTGTTTACGATGAGCGTTTAAAAAAGTTCAACCGATCTTGGAATTCTTTTAGGGGCACGTGCCCCCCCCCCCCCCGTGCCCGCACCCGTGGCTACGTGCCTGATAAACAGACAGGAATAGCTTATAGATTATTGTTCAGCATTACTCTTTTCACACTTGTTTTGCTTCATATCTGATGAGGCTCGCCCCGCCTTGACCTGAGCCGGGCCTATTTTTTCTGACTTGAACTACCAATAAGGAATTTTGCCGTAGTGGAATATTAACGCCTCGTGTGACGCGTCAAAACCGCGGCAGTTACACAAAATATTGATGATTTAAAGTGTAATACACTTCACATTTCTCTATCTTATAACACAGGGCTCATACTCGCTAGTCCTTTGTTGCCATACCTTTGCACACTGTACAAAACCCGCGCCTGCTTTTCTTTTGCGTCCGTTTCCCGCGCCATATCTGAACAAACTTTATTGTATGTACCTTGTACCACGTCAGTACGCAATAGGGACATTTAGATTTGCAAGACGAGAACGTGGACTGCCACGTGTGACGTCCTTTTAAGGCGATGCCAGTGCCTCAAAAGGACGTCACATTGCCTTTAAAGGATGTCACACGTCGCAGTCCACGACCTCGTCGTGCAATTCTAAAAGTCCCTATTATCTCGTCTGTTGAGAGTAAGGAAGGTGTTAACTCATATACAGGTTAATGCCCTTCTGGCTCCAAACAGACGATCTGGAAATTACCCTCAGGCATGGGTGTCGATCCTTACGTAATACCTATTCATCAGGGGGGGGGGGGGTGAATGAATAGATCACCCCCCCTGAAGAATAGGTATCAGTTACGGATCGACACCCATGCCCTCAGGTATTAGCATTTCAAGAGTGTACTACAGTTAAATAAAATCAGTCGTTTTAGCAAGTCATTTTGTTAAAGGTAATACAAAGTTTTGGTATGGGGTCATGAAGTTGGTTCAAATGAACATATTGGAAGCATATGCGATTTTACAATTTATTGATCGTTGTCGCGGTTGGAATCGAGTCTAAAGTGATGACATTGTAAATAATAAACTCTTTATGTTTTATAGCTCCCTCTAGCTCTCAAGAGTAAGACTGATATTACTTTAGCTTTAAAACAATGTTTCTTGACTACAATCGACCGGTTTGCTATTCTCTTTTGGAAATTATATATAAAAACGGCATGTTCTGATATTTTCATGGTTGGAGCTACCATGGAATGGCCTTAGTAGATATTGGAAATAATTGAAATTTACCCGGAGCACCGGTAAATTTTTGATTATTCAATTTATCGAAAGCAGAAGTGTTTTAGGGGCTAAATTTTCTAGTGCTTATAATACATCTACATGGGCCTCCAAATATATCAAAATTGTAAAGAATTACTATCCATCCAAGTCTAGAAAGTAAACGGGTTTCCTACTTTCCTTGCATAATTTTAATATATGACACTGCTAACGTTTAAGTTTCACAGATAGGACATACGTGACATATTCATAATTCCTGCAAAGTTCTACAGAATTTGATGTTGGCTGCAAATGGGACATAATACCTTTGAGGCCAAATCAATTATGAAAAGACAATATATGAAAACTAGACTTATCTACTGACCCAATAGGTTTATGTTCACATAAGAACACGATCGCCCGGACGAAATAATTTTGATGACCCCTATTTTTAAACGAAAATTTATTTCTCCTCCCATCCACTAGACACGTCATCTGCAGGGAAAATGTCTGACGCCTCAGGTCGCGAACACAGCAGTACAGCCATGAGCATCCTGGAGTTCGTTGGTGAGCTGATGATTCTTCATCTGCAAGTTCTTCTTGTCAGCATGGAGGCCTTCCTAAAGTGGCTGATCCCCAGTAGTCTGAGGTCCAAGTCGCTTGAGGGCGAGACCATGCTCATCACGGGTGCCGGCAGCGGCATCGGCAGGCTCTTCGCGAGGAAGTTCGCAGCGCTAGGTAAGGAACTGACAAAAAAAGAAAGATAGGAGGGGTGGCCATGCAAAATGAATCTTCTGCACATTTGGTCCAGTCCCCGAACCTTAGGTTCCATGAACAATTATCAGCAGGTCCGAGAGAACATAACAGTTGGTCCCGTGGTACTTTAGGCTTATGCACCTCCGTCGGTCTCATAAGCCTTAATTCAGGTTCCTCTAAAAAAAAAAAAGTTTCCAGTCTCTCGAATGTCGGAGGTCTACACGACCAAAGTCTCTGATGTCACCACTTTCAGAATTCCCTGTCAGCATTGTTAACAAATGACAAAAAGTTTGAATGTCGTAAGACCACCCTTTTTAAAACCATGCATTGGAACCACGTTCTTCTTGTCGACAAGTCTGACACCCTATATCATTCAGTTCCTCAAGCCCAATACAAAGCTGGCGAGATGATGTTGGATATGATATTGAAATCAATGTCGATGAGGATGATGACAATGGTGAAAATGAACATGCATCTGTTGAAGATTATGGGGGCGATGCTGCAGATAAAATAGTTTAGCTGATGATTATACAAAGCTCTCTTTAAAAAAATAAAATTTCTGGAAAATCTGTCATTCAATTTTGTTTGCATTCTAGGAGTAAGGGTCGTGTTATGGGACATCAACGCATCTGGCGTTGAAGAAACAGCAAAGATCGTACGTGTCGACGGTGGGAAGGCCTGGTGGTATGTTTGTGACGTAACCGAGATGGCAAAGGTCAACGAGACTGCGCAGAGAGTGAGAGAGGAGGTTGGCGATGTCACCATGCTTGTAAACAACGCGGGAATCGTGACAGGAAAATACTTCCAGGATCTGAACGAAGATGACTTCCGTAGAACATTGAATGTGAATTCACTGGCTCATGTTTGGGTAAGGTCCGGATTTTATTTACAGAGAGAGTGGAAAAAATTAACTGTCCGAAAAAAAGGTCTGGCTTACTCACCACAAGAACACTTTACACAGTATACAATCCTACATAACGTGAGAAATTAACTTCTCAGTGATCACAATTTAGGGTATTGTCGCATAAAATCCATTTTAAATACATATTCTTAAACAAAACGAATATGCCTTCACATGTATATGCATTCTCGTTATTTCACCCATCCCACTCTCTCACTTTCTTTGTTACATTCGCTTTTACTCCATGTCTTCCTGTTTTCGTGACTTTCCCTTCTTTATTTATCTTTTTCTTTCCCCTCATTAACTCCATCTTTCTCCATATATACCCTTCCCCTCCCCTCTCTTTGTTTTTGTTTTCCCCGTTTTATTCGGACTCCCCTCTTCGTCACCCGCATGCCTCGTTCTTTCTCTTTCTCATTCTCAATCTTTCTCTCTCTTCATACCGACGACGACAGACCCTGAAGGCATTCCTCCCCAACATGCTAGAGAGAAATCACGGCCATATCGTCACCGTCGCCAGCATCATGGGAGAAATCGTCGTACCAGGGTTGAGCGACTACTGCATGAGCAAATTCGCTGCTGTCGCTCTCCACGAAAGTTTACTACGCGAGGCCCGGGCTCAGGGCAAAGACGGGGTCCACTTCACACTGATCAATCCGTACAAGATCGACACGGGAATGTTCGACGGAGCAACGATCAAAAAGTCGTGAGTGGGAACACATTTTTTCTGTACTTTCTTTACCTACTTGTAGATGTATATTGAACATGTATGCACGTCAGGTTGTATGTTCACTCATTGTAGGAAACACAGAATCTTTTTTTCTTTTCACTTAAAAAAACAACCACAAAACACCAAATCGTCAGATACAAACGCAGCCTGTGGTGTAGGGTGGATCCATCCATTAAGGGGGCACAGGTATCATTTGGGTATCATTCTTACTAGGTGAGTAGAAAATTTCAAGTCCACCAAATGGGAAGGGAATGTTTGAAAGATCCTCAGCTGTGATCTTCTTTTCACGTTCCCCTCTCCCTTCCTTTCTCTATCTTTTTTTTTCTTGCTTCAGGTTCCTACTTTTGACATTAAAATGCAGGGCATTTGATGTGCCGGTGACCTGTACGCCCTTAAAGGCCCACTGCACTACTGGTAGCTACTTGCTCCCTCTATATAACAAACAATGCCTAATCGGTGACCATTGGTCCCCCATGATCCTCTGTTTCTTATGTTAACTGAGAGCTGAGTTGATGAGATAACCACCTGTCCAGTGACCTTGCAGAGCGGTCTAATCCCTCCTGTAAACTACGGCAGATAAGCTTTAATAGTTTTGCCACATAAACCAAAACTTTGGTCCGGAGTCGGGTTACATTTTGAAACAGATACCTTGACAAATTCAGTAATGTCTGGCATGCAATTGCAATAATGTTATGTCCATGTTGGATATAGCATTTTATTTCCACTTGACATACATAATATCACAATTATTATTTACTTATTTGGCATTAAAACAAAAATCAAATCATAAAAAAAGACAATCGAGCAAGTATAGATGAAAGATAATACAACCATTGGAACGTCAGGGACAGAAAAGGTTCACATAATAACTGTACCAAAAGCCCTTTGTCCCAGTAACATTGCTTGTAAACATAAAGTACTTTTTACACAAACATTCAATGTAAAAATTACTACCTGAAATCAAAGCTCCAAACAACACAACACGTTACATTTGAGAGAGAAAATAAAGAAAGGGAAAAAAAAAGAAGAGAAGTAGGATGTTAAGAAAGATAGAGACTTACAGTGTAACATAGAATTAAGCAAAGTAATATAAAGATAGGCAAAACATATACATAAAAAAGTAAAAGAAAACAAATATGGTGATTATACACTCATCTTCTTGTACTATGATATGTTTGATTTTATCGTTTTAGAGCACAGCTCCTGTTTCCAACTCTTAAACCCGAGTTCGTAGCTGACAAGGTTGTGGAAGCAGTCCAAACTAACCGTGACGTGGTCAGGACACCATTCATCTTCAATATAGTTGTCGTCCTCACAAAGTAAGCTATTTAAAAAAAAAGGATTTGGCAAAACTTTCAGAAAATTCAAATTTTGGGATAAGTTGGTGATTTATTTTTGGCTGTAGAATGTGGTTTCATTTATCATGAAAACAATGGAGGTATATATAGGCAAGTTGTATTTCTAAGCAAGTGGTCACTAAAGGGATTTGACTGTACATGTAATGTCACAATTATAGGTGAGAAACGTACAATTATGATTTTGAATTGAAGACAAACCAAAATTGAAACAAAGTTCCTGCATAACTATTTTACTTCTGTTTTGGATTTTTTAATCCGAAGACTTGAACAATTACTACCTGATGAATAGCCATTTCTGAATATTTCCACATTTTGTTGTTCATTTATTTGTAGAATGCTACCTCTGAAGGCTAATCTTCTTTTGGAAGATTTCTTGGAAAACGAAAAGGTGATGAAGAACTTTGTTGGACGTAGAGGGCAGAAGGCTGTAGAGCAAACTGGTGCAAAGATTGAGTGATACATACTCATTGTGAGAACAGTACGGCACCTTTTTAGGGCCCACACAAGTCCATAATCTGGCACATGTAATTTTTCAATAGATGACGTGATCCCGAATTTGTTCGCCCGGGTGCGTCATTTTTTTCTTTAAAAAAAAAAAGAGGTCTTGATTTAACCCTAACCCTAAACTTCCCCATAGGCTCAATACGCACCTAACCCCATTCTGTGCCGCAGAAAAAAATAACGCCGACCGGGTGGCGTCTTTTTTTTTCGTACCACGGCGAGGCCAGATTGAGCTCGCGAGGGAAACCTGCGCATGCGCACTCGCGAAGGAAACCAGTGCATGCGCACATGGAATCCGGTTGGGTGGTCAATAGGGTGATAGTTATTATACAAATCATTTTTCATCAACTCATCGTCAGCTTAATCGGTAAGGACAGCGTGTTACTAATAGCACTTTGACGTTGACTTGAGGGTTCAAATCTCAGTTTATTTAGTTTTTTTGCCTTTATAAATAATGAGGCAAAGCAATAAATAATCAAAGTCTGATTGTTTGTGACCACTTTGCAAGCTTACGTAGCTTGTTATGTATGAAAATGAGTACATACTGGAATCTGGCCTCGCCGTGGTACGAAAAAATAAGACGCGACCGGGTGGGCATACGAGTTAGAGTACCTAGGTACTCTAATACGAGTTAGAGTACCTATATATAGAGAGTAGCGACATAGGGGGACCGGAATTTGATGGTCACGTGACTCCTGGCGCCATTTTGTTTCACTCCGCAGCGCAGCGCAGCGCTATTAGTCCATGGG
Source organism: Strongylocentrotus droebachiensis (assembly GCA_035222895.1). NCBI lineage: Eukaryota > Metazoa > Echinodermata > Echinoidea > Camarodonta > Strongylocentrotidae > Strongylocentrotus > Strongylocentrotus droebachiensis. The sequence continues at coordinate 246,491 of JAVYIG010001672.1, read as the reverse complement.
CCAAGACCAGAAATTTGGGTTATTGGTACCACTCAAGGTGGCAAGATCTACTTATGGATTTTGAAATGTCCTATATCTATACATAATATTTTGATATGATAGCATTTCCGAATGGACAGCTTAGTCATATAATCAGCAGTTTCCATGGCAACACAACAATAAAACCGGTATTATTCAAAGAAACAGTTAAAGTCATTAACAAATTATAAAAACACTCTTGAATGCGTAAAAATGTACAGTTTAGAATACCTCACCATAAAGGAAAGTAATGAAATGCAATTTACATCACCAATTATAACGGTTACCATGGTAACGACCTCAGAATGGCCTAAAATCAAGGATTTTTGAGTAATTTCAGTAATATATTACACAATATACTCATTCAAGACAAGTTAAAGTCCCCTTTCCAAAATAATGACACAACTATATGACTAATACATCATATAAGCCAAGAATATGCTATATATAGTACCTTCCCATTATTACCATGGCAACATGAATTAGAGTTAACAAGATGCCCTGTACGGTACTATATGCCATATTTTGGCTATATTTTGGCATTGGAGAGGTGTTGAAAGTTCATTTTGGTGTCTATATCCAGGTTTTCAGGCCCAGAGAATGAAAGTTTAGAATACCTCACCATGAAGAAAAGCAATGAAATGCAAATTACAACACCATTTATAACGGTTGCCATGGTAACGACCCCAGAATAGCCTAAAATCAAGGATTTTTGAGTAATTTCAGTAATATAAGTGTTAGACAATATGCCCATTCAAGACAAGTTTAAATCCCCTTTCCAAATTATTGAAAAAATATAATGACTAATCTATCATATAAGCCAAGAATATGTAATAGTACCTTCCCATTGTTACCATGGCAACATGAATTAGAGTTAACAAGATGCCCTGTACAGTACTATATGCAATATTTTGGCTATATTTTGGGATAGGAGAGGTGTTGAAAGTTCATTTTGGTGTCTATACCCAGGTTTTCAGGCACAGGGAACACAGCTAAAGCATTATTTTGAACATTAACATAGGACATCACCGCTATTTTTCATACATTTGCATAAAATCAGAGCAAAATGACCATGAAAGTATTCTGCCACTGCATATTACAAGCTGTTTCTTAGGGTTTAGAAAGATATAACATTGTGATGACTACATTAGATGCCAGAAAACTTCATTTGATTGTATGCAATGCTGGAACCAGCACAGATTCATCTCATTAATGACCATTTGTTTGCTATTGTATCAAAACTGTGAAGACCCTGGGATGTATATCTCTTGGCATGTTATGCACACTGTGGTCACCCATTGAGAAGATGTTTCAAGATGCTGGACTAAGGGACCTATGTGTAGAGTCAGGTGTCATCGCTATAAGCTCCGTAGCTGGAGTGATGGAATTCTGCAAGTACAACTGTGCAGTCAAGTTGTTGTACGAGGCATTTATGCGACAGGCATAAGGAAAGGTTTACTACCCTGTCTAGAAACTAACCACACTAACGACCAGGTTCACCTGGATGAAAGCCTCAAGAGTCGTGAACAGCCTATCTGAAGATGTTGCGTAAGTGAGATGATTGAGAATCAGTCCTTTGAGCCCATCTTCAAGCTGTTTGATGTCTACCTTGATTACCCGATACAGGAGAATCGGACCCTCTCGGCCTTTTGGATGTCATAATTATGTGGACATCGTCGAGGTTATGGTAGGTCTGGTTTGGGCATTTAGAGAGGGTGTCTGGGTTTTGATACAATAGCAAACAAATTAATGAGATGGATGATCTGTGCTGGTTCCAGCATTGCATACAATCAAATGAAGTTTTCTGGCATCTAATGTAGTCATCACAATGTTATATCTTTCTAAACCCTAAGAAACAGCTTGTAATATGCAGTGGCAGAATACTTTCATGGTCATTTTGCTCTGATTTTATGTAAATGTATGAAAAATAGCGGTGATGTCCTATGTTAATGTTCAAAATAATGCTTTAGCTGTGTTCCCTGTGCCTGAAAACCTGGGTATAGACATCAAAATGAACTTTCAACACCTCTCCTATCCCAAGATATAGCCAAAATATGGCATATCGTACCCTACAGGGCATCTTGTTAACTCTAATTCATGTTGCCATGGTAACAATGGGAAGGTACTATATAACATATTCTTGGCTTATATGATAGATTAGTCATATAGTTTTTCAATAATTTGGTAAGGAGACTTTAACTTGTCTTGAATCAGCATATTGTGTAATATAATACTGAAATTACTCCAAAATCCTTGATTTTGGGCTATTCTGGGGTCGTTACCATGGCAACCGTTATAAATGGTAATGTAATTTGCATTTCATTACTTTCCTTTATGGTGAGGTATTCTAAACTGTACATTTTTACGCATTCAAGAGTGTTTTTATAATTTGTAAATGACTTTAACTGTTTCTATGAATAATACCGGTTTGATTGTTGTGTTGCCATGGAAACTGCTGATTATACGACTAAGCTGTCCATTCGGAAATGCTATCATAACTTTTTACACGTATATATGCCCAACAAACAAAAAAAAAGTACAAAGGTTTTGCCACCTCTGGTGGAACCAATATCTGGTCTGGCCCATGGACTAATACATGCACTGCGCGCGCGCGCGGTAGACCGGGCGAGTGAAACAAAATGGCGTCAATGCGCAAGTTGTCGCTACTCTCTATATATAGGTACTCTAATACGAGTGCGTTCATAACGCCATCTTCGGCAGCTTGAAGCAAGGGTAGGGAATATTATAGAGATAAAAATGCGAACCGGTCAGATTCTGAACTTGGCACACACAAGTAACTCATTCGCTCGATATGCATTCTAGTGAGTTGATATTCTCAAGTTGATATAATAATTGTCCCCATTAAATTTTAAGAACGTTAATGATCTTAAGCCAGTATGCATATGCTTCTCAGTTTTACCCCAGGGTCAAAGTAAAGCTTGTCTTGTATTCTGAAAGTGTTAAATTCATTTTCATGTGTTCCCCACTGTTTGAGTCTTCGAATCGGCTAGAGTTGTGTTTTGTCGCGTTTCAGGCTTAACAGATTTTGTTTGAGCCCAGAAAAACCTCATTCAGGAGATTCATATATCCTGTTACTTCTCTGAGCCCCTCTGTACTAGTTTGGCCAGGAGGGATTAGACCTCCCTCCATGGTCGCTGACAGGTGGTTATCCCCGGTGGTTATCTCATCGAATCAGCTCTCAATTCTCGCTACCCTAAATAGGTACGAAAATCTCGAAATTCGCGAGACGAGGTAATTTTCACTCTCTCGGGTCGTCACTACAACTTCCGGTATAGAGTCCCATCCCGCTGGCGCTAGCGCCTGTGTTCGCTGTGCAGAGTTTTCACGCACGCTAAAATCGATGCCAATCAGTGTAATTGGTACAGATTATAATATGCAATGGAAAGCTTCGGGCAGAATTAGTGACTTTAGCACAAAAGGCCGTTAAACTCTACCGTGAAAGAGAGGGTTGTGATCACGAACGCCTGCACAGGAAGCTGTAATGTCGAAAAGCTATCCCATAATGCAATGCGGATTTCAGGATTTTCCCCGGATCTCGGCAGAATCGCTATTTGGGGTAGCGAGAATTAACATAAGTAAAGGGGGCCATGGGGACCAATGGTCACCGATTAGGCATCGTTTGCTATATAGAGGGTGCAAGTAGTTTTAAGTAGTGCAGTGGGGCTTTAAAGGAATTCCACTGATAGGTTCTTAATAGGCCTTCTTAAAATATTGATTAGCACGTGAATGAATAGGGTCCTGAATTACTTGTGTGAGCCCTATAATGATCATTGTTATAAACTGTTATGACGTAACGATACTAGAGCGAGTGTCAAGCTGGTTATTTCTATGTCACACCAACGAGACCAAGACAAGACCGACCCCCAACAAAATCATTAACCTGAAAGGCCGAAAATCGGCCGGTTTGGAGTCGGTTAAGAGTCAGTGAAGCGGTGTGACTCGTGCATTAGTGACCGATGACCGATGATTTAATTGACCGATTTTAGTGACCGATGATACTTTCAATACTTTCATGCCTCTATTAATACTATTCCCATATTATTGACTGATGAGTCACATCGTAACCGAATGTAGTCGATAATTACCTCAATACTCATGAAACAGGATTTGAACAGGTAACATTAGTATAGAAGTATTATGTCTATCATTATGAGTGAAATTGCCAGATCAACCTCAGATGAAGGAGGAACGATACAGCCTTGAACTAAATAGTTCTTACAAATCGGTAGACAACCCTTCAATATTGTTACTTTCAAAAGTATACTAGTGAGATGGATATTGATAAGTAGCAAGCACATTTCTGGAACATAATCATTCTTTTCCCAAGACTTTTAAGCGAAATGTCTATGGTTTGAGAGTAGAAATGAATTCACATTGTAAATGTTTTTTTTAAATTGAAATCATTACCAGCCACAGGCGCGGATCCAGGATTTCTTAGGGGGGGGGGGGGGGGCCCAACTTTATTTATTTTTTGCTCCCGAAAATTTGAAAATCGCGCCGGCCGAAAAGTCGCTCAGTGGGGGGGGGGGGGGGTAAGCGGACATTTTTTTTTTTTTTTTGAAGTCCCAAAAAAAATCGCAACGACTCAGCCAGCCGAAAAGTGGCTCAGTGGGGGGGGGGGGGGGGGGGGGGGGTTGTGAGCACATTTTATTTTTTTTGGTCCTCGAAATTTTTTAATTTGCACCCCCCCCTTGAGCGCCAGGGGGGGGGGGCCCAACCCAAAAAAAGGTAAAAATCGCGTGATTTTACATGGTTTTTTTCTCAAGGGGGGGGGGGGGGGCCCGGGCCCCCCCCCCTGGATCCGCCACTGACCAGCCATTACGATCTGACGAGTCCTTGTCTCGATATTATGATACAGAAAGAAAAGCGAAAATTAAATAGGAATATATATATTTTTCAATGACATGCGGATATTTCATTTCGTTGGAAAAAAAATGTTAGGAGTATTTTTTTTCTTAGCTTGTCTCTTGTAAAAGACAATTCAAATATTGTCACTGTTTTAAACAATGTGTGTGTTAGTGACTAATACACAGTGATTGTGATGAATGTCTTTCGCGCTACGAAAAACATTTAGTGGTCCTAAAAGTTAAAAGCGACGAGTACTTATCAAATGATTACATTGTAAAAGAACTTTTTGAAAGCGATTGGGGAGAGTCGACTATGATTTAAATAAGAATTGGTGTAAACTGTAGGGTATTTAAGTTATCAAAATTATTAAACATCAACTAAATCTTGCAGACAAACACATGCACTCACTGCACACAGAAACTTGAACAAGTCTGGTCCAAGTCAAAAGGTTACATCCATTTCTCGACATGTTTGGAATATAAGGGCGTTTGAAGAGCAATTCCTCTCTTTCAGGGTACAATTCTACTATAATATTCTTTCAAATTAATTAAAAAAAAAAGAGAATGAGAAAGCTCACAAATTATTTTTCATCTTTACTAGAACTCGACTTTCTTTTCTTTAAAGATGGAATGCCTCAAAAACAGGCACATCCGTACCCTCAAGCGATAACTTTATGCGGTATTTATTCATAATCATGCACACATGTATACGTAATACCATTTACGAAATAATTTTATTGATGCAATGTCTACTTTATGGAGCTATATAACGTCAGATTAACCTGAACAATTCAATATTTGATCGAAATGCAACGATGGTTTATTACTCAATTATGCCAACTCATAATATGCCCTGTTTTCACACAAACGGAAAGGTGTCACAAATATGTTTGCGGTTCCAAATGAGTTTAAGTGTTATCCTTGCTGCGATGAAGTCTTACCTTGTTTTCGTATATGTATTTTCAATTCATGTTGCTGATCATGTGATCCTATTTGAATATCGTGTGTATATTTTTAAATCTTAAATTATTGTATTTAAATTCGTGTATAAATCTGTTGATAGAAATAGGATTTGTTTTGAACAAGTGAAAGGTCAGTGCCATATATGTTAATATATGTAAAAGAAACATGTATGTGTATGGATAACTACTTTAATATCGCTGCATCGATTGTTTGCTGCTCGTTTCATAGGACTGATACTTGATGAATTGATTTTAGAAATGCTACCATATGGAGCAAATACTATGTAGTGTATGTTTTTGAATAAAAAGTACTATATTTCAAAATGTTTGTTTGTATTCTTTATGTGTCTCGTATAGCCCTCAACCTTTTTTGTTTTGACACATGACATCTTAACTTTACGTTTAGCGTCCTCACTATGAATAAATAGTAGTAGTATTAGTGGATATTTTTATTTGACTGCTTAGAAAGCGTAAATGTTTGATAGTAAGCAACCAGAGGACCGACGGCTTTAGGTCCTCTCCGAGAGACCTGGTAATGAGGATTAATGCCTTACCAAAGAGCGTTACCAAAGAGCACTAGCGATTCGCCTTGGTTTCGAACCCGGGTCGCTGGATTACGAGACCACTGCTCTACCAACTGAGCTATCGCGCCTCTTCTGTAGTATACACAGGGCGGAGCCGAAGTAACAATAAGAATAGTTTGTTTATCAAGGGAAGCCTCATCACAATGAACACTGTTCTTCCTGAGGGCCTTGCAATTATTTCTGCCCTTAAAAACTGCCAGGTACTTATTTACACCTGGATTGAGAGTGGCAAACGTGTAATATCTAGCCAAAGGATGTTAGTGCCGTGTCACAGAGGGCTTGCTTAACAAGGGAGCCCTTCTACGAACAGAATGATAGACAATATTAAATATAAGACATAACACAGCATGGTACTCATAATAACAGCTTCTAAATGAAACGTAAACGCTAAGAAAAGATATTTGATTTATAAAAATAAGCAAACGAATAAAAAAGGGTTAATAAATTAGAGTACAATTGTAAAGAGACATATTATATTCAAATCAAGAGATAGATTGGAAATGAACCTCTCTTCACATTTGTAAGGCCAGGAAAACAAAAACACACACATTATAACTGTTCTTTTTAGATGTATGCAGATGAGTGTAAATCGACCCTGTTCTCATTTTTGGGGGTCATCTTAGGGATCAATTTTTTAAAAGTTTTGTTGCACTTCAAGGCCCATAATAACTGTTGAAAAGGTCAGCACTTATTTAATTTGTTTAATGTTTTTAGGGGGTGGGGAGCGTCCCCATAGTTCTGGCCTCCATGCATACTGCCTTGGTAGCATTTTACCCCCCTTTGACGGACTGATTTATTGACGCACCGTTGTGATAGAGCCTTCTCGTAAAGACAATATTTTGAAACCTCCATATACCAAAGCAAATAATCAACCGAAATAAAATTATATATATATAGTATCAGGCAATGCTATTATTTATCAAATCATCAACCAGCAGTCGATATTTTAGTCTGAACTGACCAAATGAATCGAGATTGCGATCAATGACTCCGTATCGTGATGTATTTAGATATTGGGCTGACATGCCAAGAATAATTTGCTCCTACATTTAGCTTGACTAGGCCGACGGCATACGGGAGCGTGACGGGCAACTAGATCGACATTTTTCTACCTACCCTTCCGCTTTTAAACTTTAATGACCAACAGACTCAAAGGTCTTGGGACAAAGATCATATTTGCTATTGGTATGTTTAACTATCAATTCGGCAATCTCCTGAACACATATAAGCACTATCTTAGAGGTCTGGTCATATACTCAATAAACCAAACAAGACTCACGTGGGCTCAGAGACATCTAGGGAAAAAAAGGTTTTTGTTCCTATATTATAGCTAACTAAATGCGAATAACATTAGTCAAGGCTTGAAAATTTGAAGACTTCACGCGTGTTCTCCTTTAATCTTTTGATCTGAAGCTATATCCATCCAAGTACCCACTACTCGGAGTCCATTCATAATCAAGAGTGATTATGCCTTCTCACATATTTCCCGAAGACGAGACGGACTTGGTGATGACGAAATCCGTCGAAGTGCCTTTCACAAGCTCCCAAGGAAGTGCCAAAGGTGTTTCCAACGTTAGGGCAAATGGGCAGAGCTACGTAGAAAACCAGCACCACCCAAGTGCACTTATAGGTCCTCAAGCAGAGCCCATATACGATGATCAAGATGATAATGAGACCAAACCACTGATTGAAGTAAATTTAAAGGCTGGTAAGACTGACAGTTGATAATTTCGAATTCTTAAAGGGTATTACTTTCTCTCGTTAAGCTTAACACAGCGAAATGGAAATCAAGGGTTGGGGTAGGGAAGGGATGACGACCAAACACAAAAGCCTGTTATGATGCAATGGTAAGGCGTATACCCCACTTATCGATGGAAGTTGAATCAATATACGGGTATTATTATCTTTTTAAGGCTTCCAAGTGGTACAATAAATCCGTTAATTCAATATCTTTAGCGCAGTACCCGGATGACCGACCAATATTGTTTTCGTATTGCTCAGTCATCCGGGAACTTCAACTATCAATATCGATATCACACGAAAACAAAGCCATATTTACCAAGGTATGTCAAATTTTGTTATTTCGCTAGTCAGCCTAATATAGATAATAATAACAATATTATATGGCTTTGTTTTAGTGTGATACAGGAATATAGTGCTCTCGCTATGACAATATTAGACTCGTATCCGACTCGTTCAATATCGTCATAGCTTGAGCAATATATTCTTGTATCCCACTCAAAGCCATCAAATATTATACAAGAATTAGTTGAAATTCAAGGTTTAAAATAATCCATTTTCACATGTCTCACCATCTACCGTTGAAGATAAAGAGCTCTCCATCTGTTGTATAAAAATAAAGGGAAATGAGATGAGAAGCCAAGTCTGGTCCAGGAAGGCAAACAGATCCAAAACAAAGTTTGAGGGAAATCGGGAAAATAATAATAAAGTTATGAATTTTTTAATGACATGACAAAACATGGAAAACAATGAAAATCACTTGACGAATTGGCAACGTGATGACTTCATTCTCTCACAACTCACCAATTAATTTTCTTGTATTAATAATAACAATTATTTTGTTTGGCCACTATTCTCACACCCTGCAGCAAGTCATGTCTGCAGTAAATTAGTCAGTAATACAGAGTAAATACTGTAGAAATCATGAATAAAATTATTTTTTAAATATCATAATCTTACAAAAGTGAGTGATTATGACAGTGTAATTTTTTGAAAACTATCTCGATATTTTTTAGTTAATTAAATATTTTTTGAAGGTGTACATGCCAAAAATATTGTTTCAAATATAACTAGGTCCGAGTTATGAGATAATCCTATTCTTGGACGAAAAATTAGAATTTATATTGTCAATATAAGAAAATTACTTTGTGAGTTGTGAGGAAATGATGACATTACCTTGCCAATTTATTCAGTGATTTGCAAAGTTTTTCATGTAATTAAAAAGTTCATATTACTTTCTTATTTCTTGTCCGATTTTCCTGAAACTTTATTTTTGATCTGTTTGTCTAATGCATCTGCTTCCATCGAAAGCAAGTAATTGTTGGACAGGCCTGTCCGTTATTAACAATAACCATTAATAACATTTACCATTAATAGCAATTACCATTCAATATAAAAACTCACTATGTGATAAACGCAAGTTACAAGTCAACAAAATGCGAAAAACGCTAACCCTCGGACTCCGGTACGAAACTGAATCAAAAAGTTGGTCCCCAGATGCAAATAATATCTGCTTGATACACATTTGCTAAACAAAAATGAAGGCCGTTGCATAGAAGGCTTCATTGCGTTATGGCCTACGTCTACGAAGCCTATGAAGAACACTAATCCATACGCCAGTTACTGGTAGCATTTTGTTTTTTTGTATTTTTGTTCAATTTCAAATATATATATACATATTTTATTACGTGGAAGAACAAAAAGGAGTCATTTTTTTCTTCACTTGTCTCTTGGACTGAAAAGGTGGGGCAATATTTTTCCTAACACTTTTAAAACTCTCTTATGTCGTGTGAAAGGCCGCACCATTTACTGACGAAGTCTTACGACTCGTGAGCAACTGGCTTTACACTCACACACACGCGCCCACACAAGCGCGCACACTCCCACACAGGCACACTACACACATATCGGTGTAAGGGACTATACATACATTAAGGACGATTATCATTATGTAACACTGCCACTATCATAACATTCTTTGATGTTCGTTATAAAAGATGAGATCACTCACTAAACTAACTCTCTAAATCATGAGTTCTTACCTTTACAAAAAGCTTAGCACTGCTTTCAATCTAATTTTGCATCTTGCATGGCCTACTTCTATCACGACCTATAAGTTGTATTCGTGATGTACGGAAATGGATGAATGATTGCTATCTCAAACTAAATGACGATAAAACAGAATTTCTCTTGTTAGTCTCCAGACAACAACTTTCCAAGATTGTTATAACTCATATACGTGTTGGTTCTGTGCACATTGCTCCTTCAGATAAGGCAAGAAATCTTGGTGTCATTTTCGATACAAGCATGTCTCTTGATGCACATCTTTCAAAATGTGTGAAAGCTGCCTATTATCATCTTCGCGCTATAAGGACATTTTTAACCCCCCAAACCACTCAACAATTGATTCATGCATTTGTAACATCTCATCTCGATAACTGTAACTCTCTCCTTTATGGACTTCCTAAATACCAAATTCACAGACTACAAAAGGCTCAAAACGCAGCTGCCCGTCTTGTCACTAAATCTTAACGTTTGACCCATACTACTCAAATAATCAAGAACCTTCACTGGCTTCCAATAGAACAGCGTATCAAATATAAAATTCTACTACTCACCTACCGTTCATTAACTGGATCAGTCCCTGAATATATTTCCTCTCTTCTTAATATATCTTTAAAGTTCTCGTGCAGGTCTTCGTTCCTCTAATTCAACAAATTTAACACAATTAAGAACAAAGAGAAGTTGGGGAGACAGAGCTTTTACAGCTGCTGCACTCCGGTTATGGAACTCTCTACCCCATTCAATCAAAATGCCAGCCAATCAAAATTTGTTCCAAAATTTTTTTTAAAACCTATCTAATGTCTGTTAAGACGTAGTGTATTTCACAATCTGATGTAATTAACGTTGTTGAATTATATTTAATTATGTTAAATTATTTTCGTTCTCTTAAGTTTAATGTACTTACCTTGTTAGGCGCCTTGAGCATCTCTTGGGGTGGATAAGTGCGCATTATAAATGTTGTTATTATTATTATTATTATAGAAATCACAGACTGCTTTCCCGCTCGCTACATACTATGTACCATGGGTTACTTCGGGTTTGTTCTGGTCTATTGTCTGCGTGTTACGGTCAGTATTGGCGTGGCGGCAATGGTGAATTCGTCGTATGCTCCGCCACGTGACATCAATGCGAGCGGTGAATACTGCGAGGAGCGAGGCGCCAATGGCAGTATGCGACAGGAGGTGAGTCCATGTTCTCCTTCTACCCCCGCTCTCGGCCACCGGGGCTTGCCACATGCAGTCGGCCTAGCTTAGGCACCAGTTCAGGCAACATTATCTGACCTCATAGCCTTTCATCTAATGTTTATACAACCAGGACTTTCGACTTTGGTTACTGTTTTTTTACATTCCAATACTAACTAATCATGAAAATTAGGGTTTTAAAAGACATAGACCCACTCAATGCAAAAATTCACGCAATTATTTGTGATCGATACACCTCTCCGGGCCAATACACCCACCGTTTAATATAACGCAAAGTCTGAGTAGTCCCTAGTTACAGGATTTATTCGCCTCCATCGCTCTAGGAGTGATTATTTCAAAATGTACAAAGTGGGACCTCTTCATGTTTTTAAGATCTGTGGATATTCGGGGTCATTGCAGAGATGTGCTAACCGTGAACTGGTATATTAAGTGCGTGCAAGGTATATGATGTAGGCGATGAAGATGAGTATGTGTGGGTATGGATGGAGAATTTCTATAATAATAGTTGATAAATAATTAATCGTAGAAACTAAAACTGGTCGAACATACCCGTTCTTTTTATCTATTTTTTTTTTTTTTTTGGGGGGGGGGGGGGGGGGGGGGGGCTTGTTGACTTTTTTAGATTACGTTTTACGATTTTGGATTTTTGTTATTCTCCCGCTTTATTTTGATGAGATCATGTACTATTTTGACTTGCATGTAACCAACCGTAGCTACGATTTTAGTATATATCTTTAGAATTCCTACTTCTACTAGAACCTGGATCAAACCAGATTATATACATTTATAATACTTTTGGTATCAAATAATTGTTATGATACTTTTATACTTACTTTGTAACTCCTACGTTGGATACCACATTCCATAGAATTGCCCGAAACGGGAAGCTTTAGTATGTCTCCCTTCATTGTTTTTCTTTGATCTTGCAGTAAGAATAATTCTTTTTAATCAGAGCATAATGCAATTCTTTAAAGTATGTTTAAAAAAACAAACAAAAAAAAACAGTCAAACGGTTCTTACTCCTTTAGGATACTGGAGAATTTGACTGGGACAGCGAAACCCAGGAGTTCATCCTGGCTGGCTTTTTCTATGGTTACATCTTCACCCAGCTTCCAGGTGGGTGGCTAGCGGACAAGTTCGGAGGGAAATATATTTTCGCTTTAGGTGTTCTTAGTACCAGCTTATGTTCGCTAGTGTTTCCCGTAGCTTCCTACGCCGGAGCTGGTGTCGTCTTTGCCACGAGGGTCGTTAGCGGTATTGGAGAAGTAAATACTATAATGTGATTGTTCCATGCTGGCAAATTAAATTGAAGAGGGTCATAGGGGTAATACTCTTCTTTTCAAATGTTATCATAGAGTGACATGTTCTCTGCAGGTTTTCATGGATAGTAAGTAATCACAAGTTAAGTTTTCGTTAGTGCAACGGCTGTTGATGTCGCTTAAGAACCCGCTCAAGGGGCGTTTAGAGGAATTAACGAAAAGTAAAAGAAGAGAAAAGGAAAAGCTAGAATAATAGGAAGAAGTTGGGAGAAGCCCTTTATATAGGAGACTTTTTTGAGGTGAAATGGATAGAGAAAAATAATTATATTAAAGATTGGAAAAGATGTGAAAGGATAACAGCAGTTTAAGAGCATAGTTCTGAAGAAAAACAATTTCTTATTCCTTAGCAAGATAGTCAACAGCAAGAGGACAATAATAATGCTTCTCGAGGCGTTTCAAATAGTTGGTCACTTTATCGTTAGGAGATTACCTGAAGGAAACCTTGTCCATCTCGATTACTCATTCCTTTCATTTCCTCTTTTAAGTCCACCCCCATTTGGTGTGCAAATAACGAGAACAAAAAGCCAAATCTTTTCGTGTAAGCGTTTGATTTAATTCAATTTCTTAAGACCTGCTGAACAACAATTGTTATTTAAACATGTAATGTGAACTATAATTATCATAAAATGTTTTTAATGGTATGTATTATGAACTCATTGGAAAATTGATCTTAACCTTTGACCCAGGGTGTCACATTTCCAGCTATGTTTTCGATGTTCAGTAATTGGGTCCATCAAGAAGAGAGAAGCAGTTTAGCAGTCATTACTTTCTCAGGTAAGCTTATAGAAAGGAATTGAAATTCATTGGTCTGAAATTAAAATATGTATGCATTTCACCAATAACATATAAATGAAGTAGGAAAAAAAAACGTTATTGTCAGAATGAAATTAAATCAAACCGTAAAAATTAAAATTCAAACGGTTAAGTGTAGCAAAGAAGTCAGGTAGAATAGAGAGGGGAACGAAAAGAGACAGGGAGGATATGAGAGGAGGAGGAGAATAAGGAGGAGGAGGAGGAGGAGAAGGAGAGAGAGAGAGAGAGAGAGAGAGAGTGGGAGGGAAAGAAGGGGGAGGGAATAGGTAAATGCTGCAGAAAAGGTTTGTAGCCATATGCATTGATAAATTTCAATTCAGAGGGAACATTGACAAAATAGAGGGATTAAAGAGAAAAATAAATTTTACAAAATAAAGAGAGAGATACAAAGAGAGAAAGATAAAGAGAGAAAGACAAATAGAGAGAGAGAGAGAGAGAGAGAGAGAAGGGGGGGGGGGGAGTGGTACTCGAATTCCCGAATTATACAAGCACAAATCATAAATTGTTTTTATTACGATGACGAAGCACACTTTTGAGATATATGACTGAGATTCTCGAGAGGCTCGTTGGAAGGAAAGAAATAGGAAAGTTGATATATTTGTAAGTGAAAAATAACCTAGTCAGCTCGATTTAACGCTGTATCATGCTTTTGAAATAGCTGCTGTGTCTGCGCAACGATGTCGATTTTATATTATTTGTGAACTTATTTTGGTATGATTAAAAAGGTCGTTAAGTTTATTTGAATAGTGACTTTAAAAAGTAAATAGGAATAACTATGATTCAGCAGCTTCCTGCACATAATGATACTGCAATTTTCAAAATCGTTATACAAATTACTTTTTAAAATTACCTAACATCTGAAAAGGTAGATCATCCTATATTTCCGTCATTATCCGGGGTACGAAAGGTTTGACAATTTGATGTAAATCAAAATTGTTAAAATAATTTTACTAAGTTTGTAAACCTTAGTATAGGTGTTTAAAATTTCATCTTATTGAATAAGGACTGCATTCATTTAATCGCTTAAAGCATACTATCCATATGCGCCTTGCTGTTATTATTATTATTATTATTACCATCGTAATTATTACTGTTACTGCTGCTGATACGACTAATGTCATTACTACTATTCGTATTATCTAATATCATTATTATTATCATAATTATTTCCCCAATATATTTACCTTGACACAGGAGTCCTTTATCATTAATATTCATAAACAACCTCATGAAAAATAGTTGAATTGAGCATTCCTAGATTTGTCATACAAATATTCAAACAACACAATTTATACCAACATCTTGATTTTACAACGGCACATGAAATGATAGACATATTGGAAAATATTATCTGTATTCCAACTGTATTACAAACAAGCAGTCAAAACCTTTAATAAAACTATCGATATTTTTCTTCTTCAGGAAGTTCCTTCTTTTAAAATTTGTTCGCGCGATACATTTTTGGAAATCACAATACGATGAACATTTTTGTTTGTTCTTCAAAACACTAAATCTGAATTCTTTTCTTCATCCAGCCGCATCTTAATTTTTTGTTAATAATTTAAAAACAATTATTATCATTGTTTTGAAATTGATAAAAACCAAACAATTTAATTTGGTTAGTAAAGTTGAACTTTATATTAGTATTTCGAAGCAGCCATAGCTCAAGTTTTGACCTATGACATTTGAATGTGGACAGATAATAAAATAAGCGGAATTTGTTTTCACTGCTATTACAAAATGTACATTGCATATGAATTTTAATAGTGTATATTAAATGTAAAGTATTTTGTCTCAAGTCATTTTTTATTATCAACATTATTAATCTTATTATTATTATTATCATATTACGTTTTGAATTCTTGATGGGTACGATGTGATTGCATTATATTGTCATTATCGGTTTGATTTTCGCCCTTACTTTATTTGTTAACTTTCTTGATCAAAATATTGAGTGCTTCGAGTGGCGCGGTTAAAACTATTGCCACTGGTCATCTCAAAGCTGTACAGTGCCCTTCCTTCCATTTGATGCCTTTTTCGTGCAAAAATTAATTTGTGGCAAAAAAACATCCGTGCAGAGAGTAGAAGAAAAAACCTCAAATTAGTACAATTGGTAAATCATTTTCATTATTCACCAAATATTAGAACATTTATTGCACAATTATGTCTAGGTAACGTCCTCGCTCAAGCGGTCTCTGGTATGACTGCCTCATCATCATCCTCATCATCACCGTCATTACCTGCTCCATCATCATCATCATCATCATCGTTTTCACCATCATCATCACTATTAACATCATCGTCATCGTCATCATCATCAGCACCATCATCGTCATCATTATCATCATCATTTTCATCATCATCATCTTCAGCAGCACAACCATCAACATCATCATCATCATCAGCACCATCATCGTCATCATCATCATTTTCATCATCATCATCTTCAGCAGCACAATCATCAACATAATCACCATCATCTTCATCATAATCCTCATCGCCACCATCATCATCGTCATCATCACAATCACCATCTTAATCCTCATCATCATTTAAGTTACATTGTATTTACTTATAATTGTCTTTTGAACTCTAACTCGACAAGGTCATGAATACAAGTTAAGTTTCTGGTCTCTGTTGTGTCTGAATCATCATCATCATCTTCATAACCATCTTTATCATCATCATCATAAATATCATAAATATCATAACCATCATCATCATTACTATTACCATCATCGTCACCCTCATCATTATTATCATAACCGTCTTCGTCGTCTTCATCAACCTCGCCATCATCATCATCATCATCGTCAGACTATCATCATCATCATCATCATCATGATCATGATCATGATCATCATCGTCAGACTATCATCGCCATCGCCATCGTCATCACTTTCATCCTGATCACCATCATCATTTACTGATAATTGTCTTTTGAACTCGAACTCGTCAGGGTCAAGTCTTGGTAACATCCTGGGTCAAGCGATCTTCGGTGTGACTCCATAATCATCATCATCATCAGTACCATCTCCACCATTATCATCCTCATCGCCATCATCATCATCGTCATCATCATCATCATCATCACCACCTCCATCTCAATCCTCATCATCATTTAAGTTACATTGTATTTACTGATAATTGTCCTTTGAACTCGATAGGGTCAATATAACATACTCAGTCAAGCGGTCTCTGGTGTGTCTGCATCATCATCATCATCATAAACATCTCCATCATCATCATCAGCATCATCATCGTCCTCACCATCATCATTATTACTATTACCATCATCGTCACCCTCATTATTATTATCATAACCGTCATCGTCGTCATCATCAACCTCGCCATCATCATCATCGTCAGACTATCATCGCCATCGCCATCGTCATCACTCTCATTCTGATCACCATCATCATTTACTGATAATTGTCTTTTGAACTCTAACACGTCAGGGTCATGTCTTGGTAACATCCTGGGTCAAGCGATCTCTGGTGTGACAGCATCATCAGGCTTCCTAGGAGGATGGCCTTCACCTTTCTACATATTCGGTAAAGATTTTTTGATATCTTCCCCAAGTCTTGTTAGATAATGTCCAAAACCAAAATTAACACTAACATCTTACCTGAATTTGGGATGACTCTCAGTGATGAGAAAGAAAAAAACATGAACTCGAACTCTTTATACGTTTGCCGATTTCCATTCTCATCATACTAAAATTTTATTCAGGCAGACGAGCCTTTTGTACAATAGCGCTATACGATCATCAAGATAGATTGTTTATTTATGTTGATAGACACTTACAACTTCTTTCTTTCATTTAACGTGTTAAACAAAATAATGGAATAATTAGAGTAAAAGCTAACAAAACTTACCTCAATAATAATAAAGGCATAAAACCAAAGACATTAGGGTTTGGGCCGTTGTGCTTTATTTTGCCATGCTACCGCTTTAACCGCTTTTAATTTTGTTATTATGTGACGTCTTTATTAATAATATATGAACCTAATGAATTACGCCGAACTTTGCCTTTTAATGAATGAATCTTGAATTGTTAGAGTGATTGCATCTCAATAAAATGTTATATGTAACATCGAGGTTATCGTGGTTTTGTTCAACGCTCACATTGGTAAAGGGGTAGAGGTGTCGTAAACGAGGCAGTTTATCTACATTGCTCCTCTCCACCCGGGTGCTAAATGAGTACCCGATAGAATGCGATGGTCAGCGTGATTGGATTATCATGTAAGCACCCGTACAAATTGGTCCCCAGGGAGGGGACAATGTGCAATATAATGTGCAGACTGCAGAATAGTAATCCTGTGACCAGAATCATAATACTTATGTAAGCAATTTTGTCGGTCGTAAATGGTAAAGCGCTTTGTAAGAAACAGTCATTAAGACGAAATTCATCCGACCCCTATTGTACCATTTTCATACTTGTACCCCGAAGCTTACCCTACGACCTTCATAACTAAGCACGTATTACATTGATCTATTTCTATATATTATTTCCAGGAAGCACAGGATTAATTTGGTTTGTAGCCTGGTTATGCCTGGCATATAATACACCTGCCGAGCATCCTCGAATATCCATGGCTGAACGAAAGTATATTGAGTCGGGAGTAACTAAAAAATCGGTATGTTATTACATTTGTTATTTTACTTGTATTTGTTTTTCGTTTGAAGTCCATTCAAACATAAACGAGGGCGTAATACATAACAAAACATACAAAGATAAATATAGGAAAATGAAAGTTGAGGCTGGTGCGAAAGAATGAAAGGTTTTGTAGGGACAATAAAAGAACAGTTGACTAACATGTTTAAAAATGAAATTGAAACAAAACTATTAATAGTTTCCAAAGAGACAAACAAACAAAGATATTGTTTAAGATGTTACTTAACCATTAAATAGGTAATATAAACAGTTTAACCTTTTGTATAGATCTAAGGCATTGGCATGAGTGAGGTCCCAAGTATTTGAAAGAAAACCCAACGTAATCTTGACTTGATCCAATTATTTCTTTCATCTCCCCTTTTTTGTTAGAGTTCTTCATATACAGAATTACCACTAGAATAATGATAACTTATTTACATACGCCTCGATCCGCCGGCCTCCAAGACGTGCTTATCTGATAAATGATGGAATACTAGTATTGATAGAGTACGAGGGCTTATTGTCTTATCTACCAAAATCCGGGGTAATAATATGACTGCAGGGCCCTATTTAGGAGAACAGTATTGGGTCAACAAGACATACATATCATTATTATTATTATAATTGGATTTAAGTTAATAAGAATTTGGAAATTTAAAAGATATGCTGCGTGATATCCGCTATCTAGTAACATCATAGATGTATTATTATAATAAGGCACCAGCAATTTTTGTGTGGATATAGGATGCTGCTATTGTATATAATGACATATCGGTGTTACAAGTAAGTTTATCCCCATAACATTACGAAATTGTTCTTCCAATAATGCTAGTATAAATGTACTCCATTCCATCCATCCCTGCAGATTTCGAAAGTGAAAGTGCCATGGGGTAAGATTTTGACGTCCATGCCTGTTTGGGCTCAAGTGGTGGCTCATATGACAGCCTGCTGGGGGTACTTCACACTCCTGACCAACCTACCAATCTACATGAACGATGTGCTGAGATATGACTTAACAATGGTAAGCACAAATACAAGTCTAAGATAATCTTAATTAATCTATTAGCATTTACATTTATTATTCATTTATTTACATATTTATACTATTTACATTGTTCTCTTTATGAAGGTGGGTATGCTTTCCGTTGTTTAACCTTACGCCGCTTAGTGTGTTTCCTTAGGGACTTTTAGATTTGCGCACTGTCGGGCACTGGCAGTGCCCGACAGTACCTCAATAGTATACAAATATTGACTGCTCATGAGGATGATGGTGGGAACTATCACTCCCAAGGTGGTGTTCACAACGGTCCTTCTATCACCCCCGAGGCGAATGACGAGGGGATGATAGAAGGGCCGGTGTGAACATCCGATTACAGAGCAGTCCATATTTGTTTATATACCTCATCCTTTTTATTGATTCATGATTAGGTCTAGCTGTAGGTCTAGATCTAGCACTAAAAAACAGGAAACTAGATCAAGAGGAATTACTCACCAGAATAAGAAAAATCCAACATCAAGTCCAAGGCAAGAGTATTGAATTCCTACGCGCTGCGCGTAATCGCGCGATTGCGGTAGCCTAGCAACTCCAAAAAATTGTGTGCGCAACCAAGTCGCGGGAGGGGTTATAGGGGTCCTATCCCGGGGTTTGATAGTAGCTATCAAACCCTCTGACGTAATGATACTTGATAGATCGAAATGCTCCTTGACATGTGATATAGTTTTGACCAATCAGTGAATGACAATCTATGTATGAGGTATATAAGACGTCATATTGCCTCAATAGGACGTCACATTGCCTCAATAGGACGTCACATTGCCTTAAGAGGATGTCACACATAGCAGTCCATTATGTCGGCGCGCAAATCTAAAAGTCCCTAGTGATAAAAGGACGACAAGACTGGTCTTTAATTATTTTCTCTTAATTTATTTATTTGTGCATTTTTAATATATTATTTATTTATTCATTAATTGATCTACTAACATATCTTTCCATTCGTGTATTATGTGTCTTTTGTTTCCGACGGCTGGTGTGCTATCGGCTGTTACAGCGTCCGCCGTTCAGTGGGTCACAAAGATAAAACGAGGACAAGTCTCTGATTATCTTATTCATTTATTCATTTGTGCCTTGTTTATTTATTTATCATTTACACTCGCACCTGACAGACAACAACACAGTCACGTTACCAACCCACAATCATTTATGAAACTCCGGTCCCACGCTCAGCGCGCACATCATGCAAGCGTTGCAATTTACACGCTTGTTAATGATACATTCGGCCGCTTGCAATGTACGCGCTAGTTATTTTCTTTTGGAATTTTCCGCCTATATCGTGGGAACAACCATTCTACAAGTAGGTCAGGAACAACTGTAAATCATATTAACGCTTTAGCGTTAAAGGGAGTGTGTCATGGCAAATACTGGTCAACGCCATCTACGTCTTCTTTTGGACAACTGCACGTTAACGAATGGACTTGATTAACTGGGTCAGCGCGCGCTAGCGTTCGCGAAACAAACCGAAGTTCTCCTCACGCTTCGGTTTCTCGTATGTTGCACGCACTTGAATCCTGCGGTCGCGTCGTCCGTAGTCGTATTTTACCCGATTGGCCCCGGGTAGGGCCACGGGAAATACACATAGTCTCGTCATGATAAACTCCCTTTAACCCTAAAAAGGCCGGGCTATTTGAGGTCTTAGTACGGCCGGGGGGGGGGGGGGGAGCATTATGGCCCCCCTTAAGATCTCGGCCGTGAAAAGGCAAATCTCTGCAAAAATTTGCACGCATGACAAGTAAAGTGTATAGAATACTATGATAATTTCAATTTTTTGGAACAATTTAATAATTTGCAAAATTATGGTAATTTATGCAAATAAGGTCATACAACTCACATTTTTACCCAGTAATCATCATACATAAAGCATTCTTTTTCACTACATATATTCATTAGACCATTTGGAATAATAATACGACAACAAATTTGGAAGAACCAGTTTATTCCTTATGCTATCTCTTGTTTTGATAATTTCTTATGTATGTCATTGTTTTTTTAACTTATTTATTTTAGTTTCCGTGTTTTATTTCATTTCTAACTACAATTCAACTATTTTGACTCCATCCATAAAGATTCCCGAAAATGGAGGGGGGCCGGGGGGGGGGGGCATAATCCCTCCCGGCTTTATTAGGGTTAACTTGTATTATTCAGCTATTACTTCATATCTTTCCATTCATTTATTATTTGTTTTCTTTCTTTTACGAAGGCTGGTGTGCTATCGGCTGTACCGTACGCCGTTCAATGGGTTACTATGATTATATCAGGACAAGTCGCTGATCATCTTATTAACACCGGATACCTGTCCCGGACAGCCATCAGGAAAATTTTTGTGTCTACAGGTGAGTAGTCCAGAATATGGCCTATTTGATTTTGATCTCCACCACACCAACGAAATATGCGAACTCCCCTTTATACTTGCTGCCAGCCGAAAATGCCGTGATCATTATATTAGGACCAGAGCCATCTATACACATACACATGTGTATAGATGGCTCTCATTATTAGGACTTGTGTCCCTTATAATAATAAGAAACAATAAAGAATTGATGGCAATGAGAAAAGTATGGCAATCAAAGACCCTGTCTGAATTGACAAATGAAATAGATTAATTGCATATCAGCGGAAAACTTGTAAGCTAGAGATTACAATGATATCAATGCTAGTTTAGTGTCTGTCAAAGGAGTAACAGCTATTTAAAAATAAACAACTGCAAATTATACGTACCAGGGATTCAGTGTCTTGAAATGATCATCACCACCATAATAAAAAATATCGATGTGGATAATAGCAATGTTAATGATAGCCTAACACTGGATTCTCAAGACTGAATGTTAATAACTTACACCTGCAATGAAATTTTGTCCCCCCAATAATAACTTTTTCATTTCCTGTTAATTCAATACAAAACTAAATGGGCAAGTCCAAGATACTTGGTACTGTGCATGACCCATCACATCTAAATTTTATTATCGACATAATTTGATCTAGAGGAAAGATGAAGTGAAATTACACACTTTCATAATCATCAAGTTATCTTCAGAAATCTACAGAGCTTGGTGACGTACGGGACGCCAAATTACCAAATACCATGGACTTTTTCAAATTATTATCTTCTAAATGACATTCAAATGCCTCTCATTTGTGTGATTTAATACAGGACTCTTCGGATATGGCGTTACACAGGCTCTGGTCGCTGTTGTCGGTTGCAATGGTGCCCTCTCCGTCACATTCATCTCACTTGGTCTTGGCATCCTGGGTATCGCATTTTCGGGTTACTTGCCGAACACACTCGACCTGGCCCCCGCCTATTCGGGTAGCATCGGAGGCCTGGTGCAGAGTTCCGGACCCATCTCGGGAATCCTCGGGCCTTACCTCGTTGGGGTTTTCACTGAAGACCAGGTATGGTAGAATATACAGTGTGCCCAGAAAAAACGAAACCGAGAATTATCGATGTTTTATCATAACTTAGTCACATTTATAATTACTAAATGACACATATTTGGAAAGCTTAGATCCTCCTCTTTCATTTGATGCAACTCATATGAAAGGGCAGAACCGCAACTTTCTGGAAATTTGATTTTCTCTTTGAAATTCAGATACCGTCCGCCAAATGACTTTTTGGTTTCCTCTTTTCAAATTCATTTTAATCACTCATGCATGAAATATGCATCATATGAGTTGCATCAAATGCAAGAAGAGGATCTAGGCTTTCCAAATATGTGTCACTTATTAATTATAAATGTGATTAAGTTATGATAAAACATCGATATTTCTCGGTTTCGTTTTTCCTGGGACGCACTGTATAGTGCTACTATTTATAGAATCTTAAAAGAAATCTTGTTCTTTCTCTTTAAACTTTAGGCACATAAACTAACGCAAAGACTTTCGAAAAATCAACCTTAAACAATTTCAATGGTTTGGTTAATAATCCATCGAATTTGTGAACGTTTCAATTATGCACAACATATTCCGAACGCGATTTCTACAGGATATACCATGGGGCATTGGAAGTGTCCAAGTTCGTTGATTTTCGAAAGTCTTTGCAATCGTGGTACAAATCAATGCACCTTTTTGGAGTAAAATTATGATTCATATTCCATATATTTTTCTCTCACTTTTGTAAAAGACTATAGTGATTCCATCTACTCTCTACCCTCATGTCAGCCTTTACTCTAATTCGTCTTTTCTTACTTTTCTCGACAGAGAAACTTGCAGGGGTGGCAATATGTGTTCTACATTTCTTTTGGAGTGACCACGTTTGGATCCCTTTTCTACCTCATCTTTGCATCTGGATATGAGCAACCATGGGCTTCAAATAACAATACCTCCAAACAGGAACATAAACGGGATTATGAAAAAATTTGAACGATATTCCTTTTGGTAGTGAAAGGAATCTAGAAATGTTTTGTGTTTATTTTTATATTTTGTTGTTCTTCTGTTATCTTTGTTCTCGTTATTTTTCTCTGTCTTTCTCACATATGAACACACATATACATATATTGCGCTTGTTAAGGGCTCCTTTCGTGTGTTTCTGGTATATGCATATATTTCTACTAAATGTATGTCGATATATGTATATCCACACATACACACACCCACACACACGCACATATAACTAAATCCTTGTACACATTGCACACGAAGCGTCATTTTGATTCAAGTCAGTGATTATACTGATCATTTTGCTTTCCCTGTTTGTACGATGTCATAATATAGCACGTCAAAGACTGGGCAAGTTGCTGATACAGTCTTACATCAGGCAATCATGCTCCAAACATGCGTTATGTTAGTACTTTACCCAGTCCGGCCAACATAAACGAACATTATAATAATCCTTTTTGTTTAGGTTCATGCGCCATATAAAAAGCCATTCCATTGTCAGTTTGTAATTTTTTCCAGTAATAAAATAACCCTGGTTTGGGAGCAAGAGTTAAGGTTGGAATGAAAGTGTTTTCACATTGAATGGATAGCATGATTCGAAAATGAGTCTTGTCATATTGGCGAGGTGTTCGTTTCTTTTTATTAACTTTGGACATTTTTGTATCTTTTTATTTTTAAGTGTCAGAAATAAAGACAATTTTGAACGATTGCTCTTGTATGCTGATTGTATAATTAAGTATGTACAATAGAAATGATGTAGACTAGACACCATGTCATGTCGAAAATTATAAAAATATTGAAAATTCGTTTGAGTGCACACCATCTAGTCCAGTAGACGGTACCATATACCATGTACATGACCTGGAAAAGTTGATAAGTACAAGGTTTTTTTTTTAATTTGTGTTCTAGATGGGTATTGAAGTAAATTCAGCTTGGTTGCCAGCTTGGCAACCTTGGGCAACTTTTTAATAGCCATATTAGCATAATCATCTAATGAGCATAATTATGTGCAATATGTAATAATGTTGCTCATGAATTAATGATTTGTCTTTCAAAAGTGATAGGCTTTATAAATAAACAATGACAATGAAGTCCATACATTGTATATATGCTAATTATGCTATTTAAGACAATTGCATTACTTGGAATAAACAACTGGTGTCACAAATGAATTCCTCGTCATAGAAAATCATTGAAAAGTCGTATTGTCCATGTTTTCAGGCCACATTATTACACATTAGTCCATTTTGAACATAATATGTAGATGATTATGCTAATATGGCTATTAAAAAAGTTTCCCAAGGTTGCCAAGCTGGCAACCAAGCTGAATTTACTTCAATACTTTTCGAGGTCTGAAAAACTTCTACAGGACTAATCTTCCGTAATAGTTTGCAAACAATAGAAAAAAAGAACAATATCATCTTTATACCTCGTAACGCCGGGTGATAAATGTTGGATAAAACGAACATAATGTAGATTCTAAACTGCTGAATACTGTTTTTTTTCTTCTAATATGTTATTATCAGAAGAAAAAAAAACACAATATGTGTTTATTTATGCGAGCATTTAATTCTTTCTCAATATTTGCAATTTCATTTGTTATGGCTCTTGCTATGTACTCTTTATTACACGCAATGTGATATCTAAACAGAATAAAGAAGTGTAGTATTAAAGTTTATATACCTCACTTAAGATATCCAGCCATCTGATTGGTCGAAATTGGAGTCGTGATTTTAGCCATTCCCGTAAATAAACGAAAAATGCCAACACCGTTAATAGTCCAAGAGTGAGATCCCTCGAAATTCCGGCTACCATGAAATGTGATATCTAAACAGAATAAAGAAGTGTAGTATTAAAGTTTATATACCTCACTTAAGAAATCCAGCCATCTGATTGGTCGAAATTGGAGTCGTGATTTTAGCCATTCCCGTAAAGAAACGAAAAATGCCAACACCGTTAATAGTCCAAGAGTGAGATCCCTCGAAATTCCGGCTACCATGAAATGGTAAAATTTTGCTGCGATACCCATCGGTTTACGTGTTAAAATGTTCTTTGTGCGAGCGCGGACACCATACAGTGCTTTTTGTCTGCGATTCCCAAATGATTGAAAATTTCAGTCATTTTTCAAGCAAAGATTACAGACAGTAGGCGTTGTCACACAGAAAAATCCCGACCCATCTCGAATAAACCAGATTTTAGAAATCTATTTTTTTCATTAACGTCGGTGACAGACTGGTGACAGACAGGCTACGAATAATCCGGATAACCAAAATCCGGATTTTTGATGGGCCATTGCGCACGCGCCGGTTAGGTAGATAAGCATTGTGACATCACACGTTCAATCGAAAGTATATGCGCCGTTAAGGTAGATAAGCATTGTGACATCACACGTTTAACTGCGCGCATTTAAACGTGTGATGTCACAATGCTTATTAAAAGGGATTATTTCAACATTGGTGTCAGACAGAAAAATCCCTTCAAAAACCCTTGAAAAATCCTTTCAAGAGAGAATTATCTTGCTTCATATGAGGTTTTTTGAAGGGATTTTTGAAGGGATAATTGATGTCAGACAGCCAAAAAGAGGATAATTAAAAACCGGATAACTAAAATCCGGATTTTTGGCCTCTGTGTGACACCGCCTATTGATAGCGCGTTAAAAACCATATGCCAGCCAATAACGTTGACCTTACACTGACCTTAAAGGGGGTTATTTCAACATTGGTGTCAGACAGAAAAATCCCTTGAAAAATCCTTTCAAAGGAGAACTAGCTTGCTTCGTTAGAGGATTTTTGAAGGAATAATTCATGACAGACAGCCAATAAATTTTAAGAGGATTACTGAAATCCGGATTTTTGACCTCTGAGCTGTGTGACACCGCCTAGTGTCTCAGATTTTCGGTGATGTTTTAACCAATCTTTACTCAATAAAAGGACAAGGTAAGAATTCTTGATAGAGTTTTGTTTCAATTCGGCATATAAAAGACATATCAACTGCTTTAATATTTCTCGAGGTCTGGCTGCTTTATATGCTCTCGGAAACTAGTACGTCCTGCCATGACCCCTCGGCGCGCCGCCCACCCAGGCGCGCCTCAGGGTCATGGGAGTAGGTGCGCGCGTTCTCTCGAGCATGTAAAACAGCCAGGCCTCTCAAAGCAGCCGATATTATACAAATAATACACATCAGTTAGGGTATTAGTAAGAATTACCCACACGAGGTACTTTTGGAACAGTCTGTTGGATTGTTTTGAAGGTACCAAGTGTGGGTAATTTTTACTAATGCCCGAACAAAATGATGTGTATTATTTTTTTTATAAGATTATGTTTTATTTGTTTTATGAAATGATGTTTTCTAACATGATTTTGATAATGACCGGTCATTACCATTGGATAATGACCGGTCATTACCCAAATTACGCGCGATTACGCGTTAGGCAAAATAAATGCCTGGTCACGTGTACGCTTTTAACCAATTATTTGATTAGATAGATAGATAGATAAATGGTTTATTCAAATCAAATCAAACATGTAAACAATAAATGTTCATTAATTCCATGCTTCGTAGCTAAAAACTAAATTGCGCAATGGATTACAAAATTAATTATTACAAGGTAAAATTGCACTTACTAATAATAAACTACTATAGATAATAATGCAACTCTTGGCACCGGCGTCGAACCGCTGCGCCACCCCAGTCACCAGTGGGGGCACGAAACAGTAAGATCATATACCCCCCTGATGAATAGCACGACGCAACGGATCAACACCCATGCATACAATATACAGCACAATTCACAGTGAAATAATGAATACAAAAGGACAGGTATGGCGGAGGAGAGAAAGAAAGGGGGAGGGAGTATAAGAAAATGATAACTTTTACATGATTAAAACATTACATACTTAACAAGAAATACATGCGTAATACTGTACATGGCAATTAACTGGTTTAGAACATTTCAACTCTGAAAATAGTAGTGTTGCATGTGGAAAATTACAAAAATATAAATCTATGTTTAGCATTAATCGTTCAATTTTCTATGAAATCACATTTTTTGTGAATGAATAAATACTATAGGTCATGCTTTAAATATGGTACATGTATTATAATGCTCGAGTGATTTATCCAGTTAATTAGTAAAGAGTAAAAAAAAAAACATGATCCAGTTTAGCTAGGGTGAATTAAATCTATTTAAAAAGGCTGGGATGTAATAAACAAGATCCTAAAACATAACCATGTTGTCAGGCGCAGGCACGGTAGGTTATCTATTGAAGTGAGGGGATGAACAAAGAAACAACAACAGACATCCTCCTCACTAACAATAGACCACTCCTCCGCGTCTACGCCCGAAGGTTTCATGCATTGGAAATAAGCAATAGTAATAATCCCAAACTATATGTTTTAAAAAACATTATTTTAATTTCAAAGTGAGTAATTAAAAACATGTAAATATCATTTAAAATCAGTCATACATTAGGATCCACGTCATCATCTTATAACTCTATTTATGACCTGTCGGTATATTGTATTTTGAACCTGGCTTCTTTACGCTGATTCATTGTTTTGCTTAATCACGATGATAATACTAATGATAGCGATGATAGTAACAATAATAGCTCGTTCTTTTATAGCGCTTTATGGTGATGACGATGATGATGATGGCGATGATGCTAATGGTGATGATGACGATGATGATGGCGAAGACGATGATGGCGATTGCGATGATGATGTTGATAATGACGGAACTTTTACTACTACAACGATATTTTGGGGGGATTTTTTTTTGGGGGGCAGCTACCCCCATCAGTATGCCAATGCGAGGGAGCATAGCGAACGCGAGGGGTGAAGGTGATGGAAGTGACTACCCCCTCACATGTTTTAACAAATTTGTTGTATTAAAACAATTCATTCCTTAGCAAAACTTTAGTATAAAAAAAAGCAATATACTTTTTTTCACACTTCACTTTCCTACAATATTTACTTTTTCATTTTGAAGGATTTTATGGGACGGAGCGTAGCTAGCGGGCGAGAAGATTTTTTGTTGTTGTTGTTTTGTTTTGTTTGTCTAAACGCTGCATTCTTGGGCCCTCCAGAGCCTTAAAGTGTGTTGCAGTCTTAAGTCAATATTTGCTACACATTTTTGTTGCACTTTGCAAATTTTCTTAGGGGGGGGGACGGACGATCCCCCTAAAAAAAATAGAAGGGGGACGTGTCCCCCCGTCTCCCCGGGACCAACGCCCCTGATTGATAGTAATAATAAATAATAGTGAGGATCATGTTCTTCAATGTTATGTTCTTTAACGTGCAGTTTACACTATCGAATTGATAGTGAGTTGATGTTTTGAGTGTTAGGTAATATCGTCGCATAATTAGCACAACGAACCCTCCTGGAAACAGGCCAATCTGAGACAGATGATTAAGATTAAGCCAAAATGACAGGAAGTATATGATATTCATGCCAAATCGGATAATACATCATGAATATCAAATCATAGACGAAGCTGAGTACCGGTCATGCGATTACACTGTGAAAAAAAGTCGTCTGGAAGCTGCTGGGAAATATTATGTAGTACATGTAAACTGTGATATTTTGTAATCATTAAAATATAATTGAATTGATTCAGCGGTGCTAAAAATCATGGTCACTGCACACAGAGATCAATCGGTGGATAGGGCTACACAAACATGTGGCATGAATGTTTGGTCCAATCCCTTTTTCTATTTTAGGCACATTTTGAATACAAGTGTATTTGAGAAGCAATCCCTTTCTGGATATATACATGTAGGCTATGCCCTGTATGGGTTCCATGACACATGCTCCGCCGACGATTGCTCCGCCGACATTTACTCCGCAAAACGCGACAATTGCTCCGCGACATTTGCTCCGCGACATTTGCTCCGACGTCAAATGCTCCGCCGACAGGTGCTCCGCCGACAGTTGCTCCGCCGACAGTTGCTCCGCCGACAATTGCTCCGCCGACAGATGCTCCGCCGACAATTGCTCCGCCGACAATTGCTCCGCCGTCAATTGCTCCGCAAAACGCGACAATTGCTCCGCCGACAGATGCTCCGCCGACATTTGCTCCGCCTGAAGCGACACTTGCTCCGCCGACATTTGCTCCGCCGACAATTGCTCCGCCGACAATTGCTCCGCCTGAAGCGACAATTGCTCCGGTGACATTTGCTCCGCCGACAGTTGCTCCGCCGACAATTGCTCCGCCGACAATTGCTCCGCCTGAAGCGACAATTGCTCCGGTGACATTTGCTCCGCCGACAATTGCTCCGCCGACAATTGCTCCGCCGACATTTGCTCCGCTCAAAAATTGCCCCGTAAAATACAAAGGCTACTACGACAATTGTTGCTCCTCCCCAAAAGTACCCATTAAAAGACAATGCTCCGCCAACAATAAAATTGCTCTCCGATCCAAAAGTGCGGCCTCTTGGAAGATATGAATGCTCCTCTGGTAATTAGTGCAATAAATGCTCAGCCGTTTTTTGCTATTCCCCATGTTTGATTAAAAAGAGAAAATCAAATTATAGCTCCTTTATATGCAAGTTCTCCGGCGAAAGATAATTACTCCGCTCAAAATCTGTTTCATGTATTACTCATTAGCTGATCCAAAGCTCAAGGCTATCTCTCTCTCTTTCTCTCTTGCTCCTCATTTTCCTTTTTACACCCTTTTCTTGTCTTCTTGGCTCTTTTCTTTCCTCTCATGCTATTAGTCTTTTTTCAATTTCATCACTTCTTCTCTTCTCCCCCTCTCGAGTTCTATTTCTCTCGTGAAATTGTAACGTAATGTAGTACATTCTTGTTTAGAATAGTATTTTCAATAATATCCAGTCCGTTTTCTATAGGTTTCTTTCCTTCAGTTAAGTGTATGTAGCTTTACTATAATTATATATATATATATATTAGTGTGTAAAACACCCCGTCTCATTCGAGTACTTTGTTTTCACTGACTTTAAGGGACTCACGGAGCCACCGGAAGAAGAGCAATTGGCTTATTATGAAGAACTAACATCAAAATGCAACAGAATGATTTGTATAAATGGGAATAAGCAGAAAGGCTAAGAACTAAACCATAAAGATAATAAAATAACAGTGTTATTCATTTTCTTTATTCTTATCGTTTCAAATAATAATTACAAAAACTTACATCACATATTCAACCAAACAATTTCATGATGCAGATATGTTATATCATAAGTTACTATCATTTCCTGAAAGAACTTTTTTCAAAATTATCTTCATATTGTTTCAACCTAATTCTTCTACAAACTGTATAGGCCTAATTTTCATGACCGTCACATCATTTTCTACTCGGTTTATCTTCTTCTTATCTCAATTCCAATCAATTTTTTATTGGAGTTCTGGTCATCCAATTACATTTCGAAATAAACCGTTTCAAAGCATTATGAAATTAGATTAGGTGTACATAAACAAGATTTAGGGATTATCGAATCGATAATTTTGCACACGAAAGTCCGCCTCAGGCACTTGCGCTGCATGCATAAACGAGTAGTACTACAAGGGACCAAACTCAATTTGTTCTGGCATGAATGTTCAGCTCGAATCCAGCCATTTCTTGACATTACTAAATATACATGATAAAGGCCTTTGACGAGCAACCCCCTTTCAGGGAACCTTTAAAAAAAGTTATGACATTCTTCCTAACTCAGAAGGGGAAAAAATGCGAAAACACAAAAAAAAATCCTTTTCCCAAAACTTAGGGTTGTTTTTAACCAGTTTTTGGATATGCATTATTATGCAAGTACAAAGTAGGCCTATTTATGCGTCATTCCGAATTGTCTCCAAAATTGGGCAACTCGCAAAAAGAACAGACATCCGAGATATTGATCAAAGAATCTTTTAAAAACCAAACTCGAAAACAAGAGGATTGAGCACCATACAATTAATACAATTAACATATCAAAGAATCTATGCTGATATTGCAATATGTACATTGCTTTAATGTTCTGAGATATGTCTACAATTTCTTTCTCTTGACCTTCTATATGATCTGATTTACATGAAGACCTCACAAGTATGGTGTTTCATAACATTCCTGAGGAAGAAAATGATTGCATTTTGAAAGGGTTATAAT
Organism: Strongylocentrotus droebachiensis; assembly: GCA_035222895.1. Classification (NCBI taxonomy): domain Eukaryota; kingdom Metazoa; phylum Echinodermata; class Echinoidea; order Camarodonta; family Strongylocentrotidae; genus Strongylocentrotus; species Strongylocentrotus droebachiensis. The sequence goes on along the minus strand of JAVYIG010001672.1, from coordinate 214,737 downwards.
TTGTTTTCCCTTTAAATAATCTTTTTTTTTTTGGGGGGGGGGGGGTAAATAACCGCAAGATTATTCAAACTGTCATATGATTACATCTTATGGTAACTCTTCAAGATATAAGAAAAACTTATGGTGAAAGAACAAAGAAAATGTCTAAAATAAAAACCTCGATTTACTCCCAAATAGCTCAAGTGGATTTAGGTCCTTTTGCAAGAAAACTCTTCATATTCTTGGCGTATAACATACCTACATCAAGGGATTATACAGCTCCACACTACTAAGTACATATACTGATATTGCAAATGGCTATATATTATGGAGGTATTAAACAATTGGTAAGCCGGAGAACATTACTGAACGGCATCTCCAGAACAGACATTTTCAGGCACCTTAAGAAAGCCCGGTAAATAATATCTGGCACACTTCGGCAAACAATACATCCCTCCCCTGTTGTTTTCTAGAACTTCCATGATGAACTAGTACATTGTATAATGCTTTACTTGCAGATGGTTTACCTAGTAAGATGCATGTGCTTGCTTGCATTGAGGTTATTTCAGGTCTTACATATTGATGAGCTGTTTGAAATTAACTAGGAGGTATGCGCGTATTGGGGAATGTGGCTTGCTGCTCTACTTTTTTTTAAAAAACTTCCCACGACATGTAATGAATGTTTAGTGTACATTATATGGGACGTACAGTGATAGATGGAAAGTTATTTCAGTATATTCGAAATGACTTTTAGGTAACTCCTTTTTCCTCCCACTTCATCAACATTCATTCATTTCATTTCATCTACATTATTTCATGAAATGCATTCAGAAAATGAAGAAGAAAAAAAAGAAACGAAAATAACCCGTGTAAAAAAAATATTGTCGGCGAAGCATTTGTTGTAGTACTAGTAGCATTTGTAGTTTGGGAAACTTTTTGGGCGGAGCAAATGTCGTCGGAGCAATTGTCGGCGGAGCAATTGTCGGCGGAGCAAATGTCGGCGGAGCAATTGTCGCTTCAGGCGGAGCAATTGTCGGCGGAGCAATTGTCGGCGGAGCAAATGTCGGCGGAGCAAATGTCGGCGGAGCAATTGTCGCTTCAGGCGGAGCAATTGTCGGCGGGGCTCGGTGTAAAAATGTCAGAGGAAAAAATGTCAGAGGTAAAAATGTCAGAGGTAAAAATGTCAGAGGTAAAAATGTCAGAGGTAAAAATGTCAGAGGTAAAAATGTCAGAGGTAAAAATGTCAGAGGAAAAAATGTCAGAGGTAAAAATGTCAGAGGTAAAAATGTCAGAGGTAAAAATGTCAGAGGAAAAAATGTCAGAGGTAAAAATGTCAGAGGTAAAAATGTCAGAGGAAAAAATGTCAGAGGCAAAATTGTCAGAGGTAAAAATGTCAGAGGTAAAAATGTCAGAGGTAAAATTGTCAGAGGTAAAAATGTCAGAGGAAAAAATGTCAGAGGTAAAAATGTCAGAGGGAAAAATGTCAGAGGAAAAAATGACAGAGGAAAAAAGGTCAGAGGAAAACATGTCAGAGGTATAAATGTTAGAGGTATAAATTAAAAACAAAATCATGTGGCAAGTTTGTTATGGTTACACCCGGGTTATATATTAGGCTTATCGAAAAAGAACAGCGAGGGATATTCTGCAGTTGTTATTTCACCGCTGCTTTATTTTCCACTTTCCCAGTTAAATTTATTTACATTTCGGCCCCAAATGGTTACTTTTTGCCCGATTATTGCCGAAGGAAGACGAGGGGGGGGGGGGGGGGGGTATTCTTCTTCTGGGGCACGGTGACCCGGCTGCTCTCCCCCTTCCTCTTATATAATGCTTTGCTAATAAATCCTTCCGAACAGTGGTCAATGCCGAGGCAGAGCAGGCAGACTAATGGGACATGGTTTCTACTCCGAGTTTCGCGCCTTGCAAGCAATCATCAGGCAATTGATAGCATTCTTAAACATGATTATCCTACAGCCTTGGTACAAATACCCCTAAAATAAGACTTAAGTAATAAAATACAATTAGAATTACTCATGAGTAATTCTTATTATATTGTATTCAGGTATTGTATTAGTTAAGTCTTATTTTGAGCGTGTTTACCAAGGTTGCAGAGGAATCATGTAAGAATGCTATCTTGTCTGACGATCGCTTGCAAGGCGTGAAACTCGGAGTAGCAACCATGCATGTCCCATTAGTCTGCCTTATTCAATATTTATATACCGGTATATTATGCTTTTGTAAAAGCCGCGCATGGTACTGGTACACTGAGCAAACTTTTGGGGAAAAAGATTTCTAAAATCGAGAAGTTTGGCCATGTTTTATAGGCTGAGTTGTCGCTCCATGCATGGTGTAATTATTAAATAAAAAGAAAAGTCAGTACAGCCCCAAAAATAGGATCAGATATCTATGAACCTTCCCCCCCCCCCCACTTCTCCTTCACTTTTGAAGATTGTTGGACATTTTAACTGCGTGGCAATGACTACTATTATATGTAATTTCCAATAAATGCATATTTCCGACAATTCCACTTTCTTGTGGGCTGGTATTTTGATACTCTGAAACAAAGCAGAAAGCCATGTTATCAATGCTAAACCCATCACATTCCCAAAGTGCGCGCGTTGCAATAAAAGATTACTATTGCGGTATAAAATAGTCTGGGAAAAAATCAATAAGCAGCTTTGTTACTCCGATACAAAGCAGAAAGCCGCCGATGTTACATCAATTAAAGAGAAGGTTGAGTTCTGGGGAAAGGTGAACAATAATGTGTGAGCGTTTGTTATCATTCTTATTATGCAAGTGTGGAAGAACATCAAAGAAAAAAGTTATTCCCTGAAAATCTATTTCAAATGACTTCATATCCCAGATATGACAAGTAACAACTTTAAAATGAGGCCCGATTTGTATGCCATATGTTTGTGTAGTCCCATATCAATATCTTTCTGTGTACAGTGCTTGTTACTTTACCAAGAAAGGGCCAACGATTTTATCATTTTGATGACTCCAAAACCTTGCACTACATACCAATACTTAAATGTTTATGCTAGATGATCAACCTTTTCTGATTGCTTCCACACCGTTTTTTTCACAATGCAATCGCAAGACCAGAACTCAACTTTATCTTTAAATGCCAACCGCACCATCACATTCCAGAGAAGCGCGCGCTTTGCAGAGGTTCGGTTTAAATTACATCGTTATTTATAATTGTCGGAGAGTTTAAAATTGGGATGAGCTTCTGAATCGAGACGGTCTTTTACTTTTTGGAGCGGGTTTTTAGTTTTCGGAGCGAGTTCTTACTTTTCGGAGCGACTTCTTGATTTTCTTATTGTTACTCCACTTCTTTTGCCGCCATGAGGTGCTAAAGCTTTAGCAGAGTTCGGGGTGCCCAACCCTTATAAATAACTTTTCGTGATTCCTCGTGATTATATGTAACTATTTGTACTAAATGCACTACTCACTTTAACACTTGACTTTTGTCGAGAACTTTCATTTTTTCGTTTGGACTTTGTTCGTCTCTGGAACGTTACACGCGGATAGGTTGCAGGCTGCCACCGGCCAAACCGGTCCGTTTCACAAACATTAACCCATCAACCGATTCAAAATATCAACAAATGTTAGACATTCATACATATATGCAAGCCTGATCACAACAAAATAAATTTCAAAATCTATTTTCCACATTGTATTATCCTCAGGACATGTACGAAATACAACACACAGCCATTTATAAAATTTAAATTATGGAAGAAAGGAATATAATAGACTAGCCCATGCAGTAGCAGTACGTCTCGACATTCTGTGTAATAAAAGTGCTGAGACATGATGACGGCACTCATTTTGTTTTGCTTGTACCTCTGACATTTTTACCTCTGACATTTTTACCTCTGACATTTTTACCTCTGACATTTTTTCCTCTGACATTTTTACCTCTGACATTTTTACCTCTGACATTTTTACCTCTGACATTTTTACCTCTGACATTTTTACCTCTGACATTTTTACCTCTGACATTTTTTCCTCTGACATCTTTTCCTCTGACATTTTTACCTCTGACATTTTTACCTCTGACATTTTTTCCTCTGACATTTTTACCTCTGACATTTTTTCCTCTGACATTTTTACCTCTGACATTTTTACCTCTGACATTTTTACCTCTGACATTTTTTCCTCTGACATTTTTACCTGGCACCGTCGGCGGAGCAAATGTCGGCGGAGCAAGTGTCGCTTCAGGCGGAGCAAATGTCGGCGGAGCAAGTGTCGCTTCAGGCGGAGCAAATGTCGGCGGAGCAAATGTCGGCGGAGCAATTGTCGCGTTTTGCGGAGCAATTGACGGCGGAGCAATTGTCGGCGGAGCAATTGTCGGCGGAGCAATTGTCGGCGGAGCATCTGTCGGCGGAGCAATTGTCGGCGGAGCAACTGTCGTCGGAGCAACTGTCGGCGGAGCAACTGTCGGCGGAGCATTTGACGTCGGAGCAAATGTCGCGGAGCAAATGTCGCGGAGCAATTGTCGCGTTTTGCGGAGTAAATGTCGGCGGAGCAATCGTCGGCGGAGCATGTGTCGGGTTACCCCTGTATGATATTCCCTTTACTGACATAAAGAAGAGAAAGGCCAACAATATTTTATTAAGTCCCGTTTTACTAGAACTCCAATTTCTCGTTGATAGGGTTTGAATTCTTGATAGTAAGCCAATGACCCCTGTCCCTTCATAGGAACACGAGGGGAAATGAGGTCTTCCGTCTTTTCCCTTTTATTGAATTAAATGAATCAAGTGAAAAGGAATAATAAATGTTGTGTTTAGCTTCTACGCAGTAGACGATGTACAGTCAAAACTCCAGAAGAGTTGCATTTCTACAGCATCATGCCATTTTAAAATAATGGCATGCACAATGCTCTTTAAGATCCTTTTAGTTTGTAAGGACAATAACAAGAACAAACAAAACATGTTTCAACCATTCCCATTTGTACCCCGACTCTCTCGCATCCCCAAACAAAACTCAGCCTTTTTGTCAATTTCTGTAAATAAATGTTCAGTTGTGTTTAGCTTCTACGCAATAGACGATGTGATGTCTACAGCGTCATGCCATTTTAAAATAATGGCATGCACAATGCTCTTTAAGATCCTTTTAGTTTGTAAGGACTTTGGTCCATGATCAAAGACTTCACAATTAATTTCAAGGAAGGAGAATAGAAATATGCGTATAAATGAGAAATTATAAAGGAAACACAGTCTGTGAGTGCAGACTAGGTCTGACAAGGACAAGTTCCTAACAATGCTATGATCCAAAATATTAATAACATCCGCCAGGGGTGTCGATTCGTATACGTGGTCGGGGGGGGGGGGGGTGATAGGTGCCATAATATTTCGGCAATGGATCAAAGCAACCAATGTAGAAAGGTAGAAACGTGTGGCAGGTTGCAACCCTCCCTTCCAAGTTATTAATTTTTTCTAGTCACCCTCAATTAAAATAACATTTCAGAGAATATAAGAGTGGTAATAAAATTAATAACATGCAAAATGTTAGTCCGGACCCTTGCCTGCAATGTAGGCCTACCAGACTGATATCATCTATTTTTAAACGAAATTTAGACATTACCAAAAAAAAATGTCCAATGGTGACGGATATCAACTTGTGTAAGTATTATGTTAACAGTGGGCAAAATGTATTATTAAGCAACCAGGAAAGGTTCATGTAGACAGAAAATTATTTATTTCCTGGTGATAAAAACATACATTTTATGAATATTGATATCTCCAAACAACATTCATCGTGAAAAACCAATTCCAATATTCTGTGTCAGGAGATCTCAAAAAACCTACTTCTCATTAGTAAATGAAAAACATATTGATTTTGGTTCTTCATTTGACTCTCTTCATTCTTTAATTAAACCAACTGAATCCTCTCTGACGGAAACTCAATTCAATGAAACAGAATATCACTGATGCAAAATTTGGTTCTCAAAATGACAGAAAATTTCCACTCCTGGGACCTGTTTCACAAAGCCTTTTTTCAATGACAAATAACAAAAACCAGTGACAAATCTGCCGATAACCAATCAGAAGCAAGGATTTCTTTAGCTTTTAACACACATTGTCATTTGTCACTTATAACAAGTTTTGTGAAACGCCCCCAGATCTCGTACAAACTGTCTGTTTCTTAAAAACATAATATAAAACTTACGTTACAACTACCAAACAACAAACTTCCATTATCCCCTTCTTCACCTAGATATACTTATCCTACCAGATATGCTCTAAAATATAAGCATAATATTCCCTTAAGGCCCTGACCAGAGCACTATTTTTTTAATTCAAAAACTATAACCAGTCCTAGAAGGTGCATTATTATTGGAAGGGTGTTATAAACAAAACTTTAAACTTAATAACATTCTAACCTTCATAAACACCTTAACTATGCATGTTACGTTTGAATACAATACATAGGCCTACATCAGCTTTTCAATAAAACAAAGATAAGTTGTGACATAATAATCTTTTTCTAAAATATCGAACTGGAGTATTCTGTTGTATTGCTTGTTTATGTACATACAAAGAGCTTATTTTCAAGAGGCACTAGATCCATATATGTAACTTAAGAAAGAACCCTTTGTTTACCCGATTTTGTTCAGGTGTCAATGGAAAATTGTTATTAAAAGATGCATGTGTTCATAATATCTCTCGTAATTTAGGTTAATATATTTGTTTAAGGTAAATAGAGGCAAATGTATAACATTATCTCCATTTGCTATCAAAATATTTTGCTCCTTTCGGAAAATAGCTCTTCAAATATTTTACATGTAAATGTAAATACAAAAAGAAATGGATGAAATCAATAAAAGAAAATACATACTGAGTATGAATCAGGGAACAAACTGAAAGTTTCGTCTCCTACATGCTGCCATTTGGACAAAACCGTTGTTCTCTTGTCTTTCTTCCTTTTTTCTTCTGCCCGTTTCTTCCCCTTTTCCCTTTTCCCCAGGTAGCAAGCCCATATGGGGCCCATATGGGGATGATCTGGGTCACTTGTGCCATCTGGGCTAAATGGAACCCATATATGTATCCCATATGGAGCCAATATTTAGTAACCCATATGGGATCTATCTGGGCCAGCCCTTATGGGTCCCAGATGGGAATGAGCTGGGCGTACACATATGGATAGAATATGAATATGCCCATATGGGTAGCACATAGAGAAAATCTGGGTTAACCCACATAGGATATATCTGGGTTAACCAATATGGGTACCAGATGGGCATACCCATTTGGGCCCAATTAGATATGAGTCCCATCTGGGTCCCATCTGTCTTATATGGGTTTACCCATATGGGTCCCATATGCTTATTGGGTGCAGATGCCTTAGGGCCCTGATGGTTTTCCATATGGGGCCCGGGTTATTGCTACCCGGATTATTATCCTCTCTGTCTCTCATTATCTCTCTCTCCCACTCTCTACTTCATTTTTTGCACTTTCGCGTTTCGCGCTTAACATTTAGCTCGTTGCTTTTTAACGATGCGGCTTTGCATTTGGCGCACTGCATTGATGCTGTTGATTGAATAAATTGAATAAATTCATAAATTCCTGATGAAGCCGTATGAGCGAGAATGCAATTCATTCTTGTCTCATATACGGTAGGAATTATTGGGGGGGGGGATGATTGTACAAGCTATCCCCCCACCTGAAATATTGGGGGGGGGGGGATATGTCCCCCCCCCCCTCCCCCCCCCCGGGATCGATACCCATGACATCCGCTGGTAATGATCATGTGTGTGTATTGTATTGGGTTTTTTTACTTTTACAGACGTGTATCAATCAGATATGATTATTTACGTCTGGGGACCGACCTATAGACGTCACCATCCGAAAGACGTGACTCAGCTTCGTACCTGCGTCTAGCTCGGCTGAATCAAATTGTAATTAGTTGTTAGTTGGGTTACAGGCGAGGGGCAACAACGCCTTCCGCTGTGACCTTACTTCAGCCGCAATGTTTAATCTCCGTTCCGGTAGGCTAACAACGCATATCTGTTTAAATCGAGGAACAATTTGTTTGTTGACATTGATCGTAAATCGTGGCAAATAATCCGGAAATCATTATCCCTGTTATTTGTTAGAACCATATATTGACCCATTTTGATGGAATGTGTGGTTAAATTACACATCAAACAATCAACATTGTCATAGTTAATTGATGAGTAACTTACTCAAACATGTTGAATTTGCCAAATGAGTAAATTTGCTTAAAGAAGGCAATTAAATCCAGATTAAAGTTCACTCGTATTTCTTGAAGGTTAATTGAGGCTCATTTTGCAAAGTTAAAAATGGAATAGGTTTTAAAGAATGATCCATGAAATTTATCAAGCACGGTTTAAGCAAGTAACAACAACAGCTAAATTCATTTTAAGTAAATATATAGGATTTCCCGGCCAAATTCGCGAGTTTGTCATTCAAATTAATTTGTCTTGCGTTCAAATTCGACGGTTTTAGTGCAGTCGGGTATATCTCGGGTTTATATTCCCTTTTATAGTTTCCAAATTTATGGAATTTTCGTTAGAATCTACGTATGTTTCATTCAAATTAATGAACAATGTGCTTCTTTCACTATTTGGTCATTCGATTTGGCGCAGCACGATTTTCAGACAACGCGACGGTGTACTTCTAGCATACTAATTCATTTGTAGCATTCAAATTAGCACTTTGTGCACTTAAATTGATGGTCAATATACATTGCTCGTTTATTACACACTTTTTATAGCTCATACTTTTTCTTTCAAGATTGTTTTTTCATGTGTATTTCATCATATTTCATTTTCTCGCATTTATACACTTATACTTATTAGATTCATCTGATATTCATCAGCATTTAAGTTTGATTGTTAAGAAGAAAAACACGACTTGCATCTACGGACCTGATGGTCTCAGTATATTTGTAAATGTTCATGTAAGGAAGTTGTTTGTCTTATGTTTCATCATAAATTTATCATAATTTCATCATAATTTCATTATGGAAGAAGGGTACAATATTGTGACTGGGGTAGGGACTATAGAGTCAACAATTTGAACATGATTCATTATGTCTTAAGCCATCGATCTGCTGGCGGGCAACTAAACTATGAAACTCTTTAAGAAAACCAGAGGGTGTGCTGGGTATAAGAGACGATGTGAATTATTTTTGTAAAATTCCGAGGCTGTAGTAAAAAGGGGCGATTGAGGTGCCATATCCCTTGATTTCGCCCCTTCTTTACTTTATGTCTGACTACACCCATCTGCATTGTCATGAAAATAAATAAATGGAATAACAGCTTAGACCCCAATGGCAAATCATGCATTTTAACTGCATTATTTAAAAACTGTAAAAGTTTGTTGCAATTCTTCCCCCTAACATTCCTAACTTGAATAAAAATATTACGAATACGAATGACAGGTGTTAATTTGAATGATAAAAATTACGCTTCGACAAGTGAATATTAATTTGAATGCTAGTTGAGCAGTTTCTAAATTGTATGACAGATCTATGAAACCCTTCCACCAAAATCCTAAATTAAATACAAAAACTGGAAAATTGAATGATAATTGGCATGGCAAAGCCGATCTGCGCTAACTTAATTGCAAAGTAAATGAATTCGAATGACGAACACGCGAATTTGGCCGGGAAATCCTATAGTAAATGTTGATATATATATATATATATAATATGCTTATATATATATATAACCCTACATGGTACATCAAAGTGGACATCATAAAAATCCTAACCCTAACCCTCATCCTAACCCTAACCCTAACCATAATGTCTACTTAATGACTCATTTTTCACTCCAAATGTCCCTCCAATGACGCCTTTAGTAAAATAACATACATAAAGAGAGATAAATACACAAAATTTGGCCTTCTATGAGAAATAGAGGACACCAAATTGTCCTAATGACAATATCTACATAATGAATCATTTTTTTCACTCCAAATATCCCTCTAATGACACCTTTAGTAAAATATACATCTGTATAATATATAATATAACGCAAAAGGAAATGAGAGAAAATTGGTCGCGTAGCTTGAATCAAAGTTCCGCATTGATGTCCTCCTTTTTGGAATCTGTTTTGCAATTAATTTTTGAAGGTTGCAAATGTGTCAACCTGTGATTCTGTCAATTGAATCAGGTGTCTCCGAAGCCAGTGACCCGTCCCCGTGGTCTTGTGGTTTAGGCTTTCTATTGGCTTTCTAGCCAGTTACCCGGGTTTCAGGCGGAGATACTTTTTCAACCCTTGCACAAAATGTCCAAAGGGAGGACAGCAATAGGGGTTAAGCTACGCAACCGTTACTCTCTCATTCATTTCGTATGGTATTCATTTCCAGGGGAGATGCTAAAACTGTTGTATAGGTTATCTCTTTTCATTTATACACATGTATAATATTTATACCAATTAGTAATAGGAAAATACTATGCAGGGAAATGGTAGCTTTACCTGCCTAGTGGCTCAACGTTAACTCATTTGAGGAATGTGGCATGATAAATACTCACAATTACAGTGCGGCTGAAGACCTATCTGTCATAAAAAAAGGTTACTAATTTTATTTTTTTTACACAATATAGCTGTTAACGAATTATCAGCAGATTGAAAATGACGCTCTACACCTTTACTGTCAATTAACAGCACGGGAAACTAAACAACACATAATATGATATCGCCGTTTAATGGAATGTGTATTTTTTTTAAAGGTACAGAATGGTTCTTTTAGAACATGTTGCTTTAAACTTGTCCAGCTTTATCAGAGTTGAAAGGTATGTGAACGGCAACGCTTTCTACAATTTACCAAGAATTTTCCGATCTCTACTTTGACATTGTTTAAACCTCCTTTCTGTATCTACATGGTATGTATAAGTAGGATGAAAAAAAAAAGGTTGGAAATTTGTTTATGCCCGGATATTATGCTAAATAGAATTATGTAGGAAGTCATTAATACTGTATTTTTGATCGAGAAATATCAAAACCAATCTTTAAGGTAATGGAGATTTATTCATGCTGAAGCATGACATATGTTATCCCGCGTTTACTAGAATTGGAATTGTTGCCAAAATAGAATTCAAAGTCACAGTGAACAATATAGGAATATCGGCCAAATCGTGAATTAATCTCATCACTTGAGAAGGGCATTTCAAACTGACACCATCACTTGTCTTTGTATATCATGGAGTTGATGATTAGATGTGTCATTCGCTCGACATACCTGAATTATGATAATAGCATGGCAATAACGTTTATAATTTTGTATACAAAAGGTAGTAGTATCTAGACACTTTCCTTATTTGAGGTTACATGGGCTTTGCATGTGAGAAACAATATCGTCATCGAGAAGAAAAAAAGATGTCTCTTTTAACTTTTCGAAGCCAATTTTTCGTAAACATCAACCATGCTAACCAATGACTTATTTTTGATTTGTTATAACAATTACCATCGCTTTACTCAGTGGCGTATCCAGCCAGCGGGAAGGGGGGGCCCAATCCGTGAGAAAATATTAGTTGCGACTCAGCCACCGGTGAATAAGCGGGGGGGGGGGGGGGGGGGGGGGGGGGGGGGGGGGGGGGGGGGGGGGGTAGGAGGCACTTTTTTTTGGTCCAATTTTTCAGGAAATATTTTGCGCCGACTCAGTCAGCCGGTGAATAAGCGAGGGGGGGGGGGGGGGGTGAGACCACTATTTTTGTTTTTTTCCACCTAATTCGTGAGAATTTTTTTTTTTTTTTTGTTGTTGTTGACCCGTCAGCCCCCCTCGTGGATCCGCGCCTGCAGAGGATCCAGACGGCGTCAAGGGGGGGGGGGGGGTAGCCAAATCGTAATACAAAATTTAGTGTCGACTCAGCCTTCCGGCGAGTAAGCGGGGGGGGGGGGCGCTTTTGTTTTTTGTTTTAATAAAGGTTAACTTTACGTTATTATCCTATTTTTTTTATCGTTTTGGGGGGCTAGGGGGTGGGGGGGGGGGGCCGGGTCGGAATTATCGCTACGTGGATCTGCCCCTGGCTTTACTAACAACATCGTTTTTCAGAATATCACCCTTGCCCATAACTAGAGTCAATACGACCGCGCCATCTCTCTCTCTCTCCCTCTCTTGTCACTCTAGCACACACACACGCTCTCTCTCTTTCTCTCGTCTTTCTCTTTATCTCTCGTCTCTCTCTCTCTCTCCATAATATATCGGATATAAGTCCACGTGTTAGCATAAAATGACGCAGAAATGATGAAGAAGAGAAGAATCATGCAATCCAAGTTTTTTTTTATTAGGTCCCGAAATACTGAGGCTTTGCGGATGGTTACTTTTAAGGCGGTTCTCATAATTTTCAGTAGATCGCATGCTTTTTGTATTATTTTGTATTATTTTTTTCTTTAACTTGATTGTAACGTGCTCAAACTTTACACCAAGATATTTCTTTGAGCTGTAAAGCGTTTCTAAGGTAATGCGCCTCAATTGATACTTTCATGTAAACTATTTCTGCATTGCTTCGGAAACGCTATGAAGATCATTAATGCTGATTCTTGTCCTATCCACTTGATAAAGACGCGACGTACGTCAAAAATTCGGGACGTAATAAAACCTGTCGGATTTAAAGCATGAAACTTCCCTTCTTCCTCATTTTTGATTATGCATTGTTTATATATATATATATACAGTATATATATATACATATAAAGTGCATAATTATAGATAGGATCATGGAATATACACGAGAATGGAAAGGAGAATATACTGAGAATGGACTGCATAATGATTCCAGTAGACCCATATAATCCAGTTGCATTTATTAGTCTTATAGATTTACACAACATACGTGGATGAAAATTAAATTCAGGTCTGGTCTGACAAAACTAGAGACAAAAGCTCAATTATACCAGTTAAGAAATTAAACTAAACAAAATGGCTTTAACCGAAATATCTTTTTCTGATGTTATCTTATCTATACTTACGATAACAGTAATACATTTTCTTTGGGACAATCAGGACAACTATCGATCCTCGAATAAAACTAAGAGGGGGAATAGAGCCCGCGAGAACGACAGCGCACGAGATGAACAGCCATCTAAACCGACAGTCAACGAGATACAATCAAGTTGGTCTTGCCGGCCTTCTGACAATCTTATGAAGGGTTCACTAAAATATCGAGATCTTTCAAGCCACTTTAGGGTTCACTGTACCCGATGGGCGAGGAGACCAACATCCTAAGAGACCGAAATGTTCCTTTTGTTTTTTTCTATGTTTTGTCGGTTTCGTGGGCTGTCGATCTACTGGGATGACATAATTCATTGCAATATAATTACTTACATTAAATGCAAGTTCATGTAAAGAGAAACCCAACAACTTTAGCTTAAAATAAATATATACATTAAAAAATAAACATTTAAAATACGTATGGTTCATTTTTAAACATATGAAATCTATTGAATATAACACAGCAAATGTAATTTGACTCTATCAGTTCATATTGTGGGCCTTTAAATTCAGTTATATACTCATCATCTGTTTGCAGTACTCAATAAAAATGCACTAATTGAAAATGAAATTGACCGTACAGATGCAACCTCGATCAATATGCCCGTCGCACATAAAATACAAAAGGCTCTCATTTTTGAGAAAGTAGGGGTAGTAAATTAATAATAATTACAACACTGCCAACCTTTTCCATTCCTTCACGGAATGTTAGCCAGACTCGTATTAGTTCTGTAGTAATAAATACTATTTAAATCGAGGTATTACTGAAGTGATTTTGAGTAATTTCAAGGAAGATTTAATGAGTTTTTTTTTTATTATGATGTTGCTGCTCATAGCCTTTTAGAGCGACTATATAACATTGCGTTTTTTAAAGGTATATTATCTAACATTTCCAATGATCGTGAAGCTGAGAAAGTTACCTTATTTGCTGACAATTTAATGTTTTACATTTTATAAATAGAAATATTTCGTATGATCGATGGAATAAAAGATTAACGTATTACAAAATTTACACACAATGCTTTATTCGTAATTATATATATATATATATATATGACAAGATCTACCAATACACTACACGATTTCACCTAGAAATAGTACAAAATAATGAATATTCATCTAATGCATTCATTCAGTAAGATGAGAAAATAAGGGAGGACGTTGTACATGTACAAATGAAGAAAAATGAAATGTAGAGGAATTAAAAACACTGAGTAAGAAATGTAATGGAATAAAAACAATTGATGTTTTCCTAATTTTAAAAGAAAAAAAAAGAATATCGAAAACACAAAATAGATTCAAAACAATATCAGTACACCGTAAACATTTTTTATGAGGTTTTATTAGGACTCGTTCGAACCAGAGGAATCTTCATCATCACTGTCAGCATCCTCTCCACTACTTTCACCACTCGAACCGACACTGTTTCCTTGATTTGAAGTAGTGGTTGATTCTGCAAATGTGTGGGTATGAAGGTGTGTTTGGTGGTGGGAGCGGAGGGGGGGGGGGGGGGGGTAGAAATGCGTTTGTGTGGTAGAAAGAAATGGAGGAGAGGACCAAAACAAGAAAATGGTGGGAAATAAAGGTGGAAAGAGAGAAAGAGAGAGAGAGAAAGAGATAACGAGGGGTAGACGGGGAAGGGATGGAGAGGTAGAGAAGAGAAGAAAGGAAAGGGAAATGATGAGAGAGAAGAGACAGTGAATTTGATAGGGAAAGAGAGACAGAGAAGCAAGTAGAGAAATAAAGAGAGAGAGAGAGAGAGAGATAGATAGAAGCAGAATGGGATATTCAAAATGGAAAATAAAAATATAGGGACAAAAAGAGAAAGGGAGAACATAGATGAACAAAGGGGGACTAAAATAATTTTCTATCATATCATTTGTTTTTGTAATAGATAACACAATTGTGTGAGAGATTCATTCATATAAATTTGTAATAATATTCATCGAATTTGTTCTCCTAAAATTTCAGTAATAATGTGATTGTGGTATAAGTGATATAAGAAACGAAATATTAATCTTGTAGTGCCGTGTTAAAAAATCTCTACACGTCAATGTCTACAGATTTTTCATCACCAGTTTGCATTACCTTGTAGATAAATTTAAACGGAATCAGTGTGAAAGCTTCCTAAATATTGGAAACGCTTTGGCTTTACCATAACAATGGCCAACTCACTCCCACAAAAACAAACAAACAAACAGATAAAACAAAAACAACCGAATAACAATAAAACAAATGAACGAAACATAACATAAATAATAACAAACACTTGTTTTAAAATGTTACTATTTTCTTGTAATTCAGATAGAGCTGGTAATGCACGATGAAAATTATGATGAAAGTTCAGGAAAGTACATGATACTTCATTTAAGTCATTGCATCGATTAAAAACCCATATAATCACATTACTGACGAACTTTTTCCTTACTTAGCAATGAGCGAGACATTCCATAAGCAATAACACATGCTATATAGACATGCACAGAATAGCGATAGAACAAAAAGGGTAACAAGTATGTTAGCCCAATCTATAGAATACATATTCACTTTTTTTTTACAAAGATGGAGTACAAGAACTATGAATCAAAGTGATTAAATAGAAGAAAAAAGACAAAAATAAAACCATTTTGAAACAAAGACATTTAGAGGTATGTGCCAAGGGCAGCTCACCTTAAATCAGAAGTCAACCCTTAAAAATAAGAATCTTAACCCCCCCCCCTCCCTCAGGCTCAGCATGGTGTGGAAAAAGAATGGAATATTCCGGGCTCTCCTTTAAAGTATCAAAATAATATTGATGCAAACATTTATTCCACCCCTGATATGATGACTACAATTATTCATACAGTTCCATGATGATTAATAAATTAATAAAATCTACGTTCCTTGAAATATTATGAAGAAAATGTATCCCGAGTTGTTACTGTGCCTGGGAAGGGTGACGATAATATGACCGTTATTTGACTTTGACGTGACCACGGTAACGTTGATAATTAGCAGGGGTGAGTTCACCGAGAAAGAACTGGAGGATTTGGCCTGAAAACGGTTCTAGAATTCCACCACTTGCATGCTTCCATAATGTACTATTTTCAAAAGCAGCTAGTAACTACAACGAAAATGATAATTGAAAGTTCATGAAGTAAATTGGGTGCATTATATTGTACAAAAAGGTTTCGTTGGACTTCAGCTCTTTGTTCATACTGAATGCAGGCAGAATATATTATTTTCATATGTATGTAACTACAACGAAAAAGAACTACTGGAAATTAGTGCATGGTTACATTTCATGTGCAATCACACACACAAAGCTTTGGACAGAAAAGTTTGTATTGACTACAGCTCTCGCAATGTTCCATGCAGAGAGATTATTATTGTACACAAAGGTTTGGTTGGACTTCAGCTCTTGTATGGTTCATACTGAAAATTAGTACACGATTACATTTCATTTGCATTCACAATCACACACAAAAAGCTTTAGGCACAAATGGTTGGACTTTTTTTTTGTAATGATCACCTTCCCTGCAGACGTGGCAGATACATTGTATTATTTTCAAACGCATCTACGTACTACAAAGAAAAGGATGCATGCATTGATCGCATTGATCAATTATCCACAATTACACGAAAAGCCAGGGACACAAAGGAGTGGAATGACTATGAATCTTGCAATGTGCATTCGGCATGCAGATAGATTGCTTTATTTCTAAAATTGTCAAATAATTACAACGAAAAGCAATTGGTTCACAGATTTCTAAAATTCAATATCTCATATTTATCATGAGCACCTTGCGTAAACGTCACATTTGGGAGAATGAGTCGAAGCTATACCAAAACTATCCTTCTCCAACGGAATTGAGCAATTTCTTTTTTAATTCAATAAAATGACGTGTAGATGACGTCATGTGGTAGAATTGCATAGGTCATTATTGCATAGGTCAAACAGACGTCGCATTTTATTGTCAACTCAAGAAAACACTCATCCGATCAATATATTGATCAATATGTGATACATGTATTTCTAAAATGAAAATTGCTTGTTTTTAAACTAGATTTCAAATGAAAAAAGGAGAAGAAATTTCTTGTATTTCTTTGCGAAACTTGATTAATAACTTGTCCAAAGAGCGTCATCGTGTGCAAAAGAAAATGTATGCAATTCACATCCTGAATATTGAAATACAATAATTCGTAACAGGTGAATGATATAATGTGTAACGAGGCACTAAACAAAGATTCGTTCATTGAATTTGATTAGATTACGAAAATCGTCTATTATAAGATATTTGTAAATATATATCAAAATTTGAGTTCTAATATGTCCAAGAAACTCTTCGCGAGCAAATGAACGACGAAAACAACAAAAACAAAATCAACACATGTTATGTTCTTGTCTTGTGAACATGAAGAAGCACGCTGTTGACTGATATATTGGGTTTAACTCAGAAGGTTTATTCCGGCACTCGTTAAGTCAAGAGGCCATCTTGGAGTCTCTCTCGCGCGGCACAAGGTGGCGCTATATTCTACATTCATGTACATGTATAGCTAATACATTACATTCTTCCCCCTTTAAATGAAATTCACATGGTAAAAAATCTAAAACAATGTTTTCAAAATAATTGTCTATCTTCATCCCTCAATATGTAAATCACATTTACTTTCCTGTAACTCTAAACCATTCTTAATCAATAGGCTTTAACCTTCTTTTTTTTTTTTTTTAATAACTAAATAACATATTTGATTCTTAATGAATCTGTTGAAACAATAAAATATACCTGTACACTGTAATAACATTGTATACTTGTCTTATTCACTTCTGTGTCTGGATGTATATGACATATTTTGTGAGTTTACCCTTAATATTATTCAACACAAAAGCAATATGATATGCAATATCATAAACAAGAATTTACTATATGATCAAACATAATTATTTGTATTTTCAAAATACTTATTATTTCCAATATAATTTTGACTGTTACAACTTACTGCCAAACACATGTATTTTGACTGTTACAACTTACTGCCAAACACATGTATTTTACCATAATGATATGCATTGATTTCGTTTCATTGCATAACTATCAAACTGCTGATTTGTTATGTATTACATGATATTTCTTCCTTTCTTTTATTGATATACAATAAAGTCATTGAACTTTGTAGGCATTCTCTTTTGCCTTGTAGACATTTCTCTTTCAGGTTGAGTTGTGTCTGTACTTGTTACAGTAGAAGATTTAGCTCTTGATGGGGTTTGTGCCAACTCTGCAAAAGAGTTTGGTGTACTTTCATTAAAAGTAGGAAACATGTTTTCTGACTGTACTTCAATTGGTGCTGGTGTTGTGATCAACTCTGGTTGGACATCTGGTTGATTGGTTGTTGTCAATTCCTCTGTAGGAGTTTGAATACCTTCACTTGCTGGGTAACAACCTCTGATGTGATCTATGTGACGTCTAACCACGCGACCATCCCTGAGCTCAATTAGATACATTGACGCATTAAGTATTTCACTCACATGTCCATGTAACCCAGTAGGTCCTGCATAGAAGTTCTTGACCAAGACACGATCTTGCACTCGGAAGTGTCTCTGCTTCGTCTTCAGATCAGACCTTTGCTTCATGGTACTTTGTCTCATTTTGACTGTCCTACTCAGATTTGGTCGAACCAAATCTAGTCGAGTACGAATCTTCCTCTTCATGAGTAGTTCACTTGGACTCTTTCCCGTGGTCTCCTGGGGCGTCACTCTGTACGTTAACAGAACTTTCTGAATTCTCATCTCCAGAGATGTTCCAGTCGTCTTCTTTACTCCTCTCTTCACAGTTTGAACTGCACGTTCCGCTAACCCGTTGCTCGAAGGGTGTTTAGGAGCTGTCTGGACATGTTCTATGTTGTTCTGCTGTAGAAATCCTGAGAACTCTTCTGAAACAAATTGTGTCCCATTATCACTCACAATAGTCTCTGGAATGCCATATGATGCAAACAAACGTCTCATCACAGTTACTGTTGCGGCTGCTGTAGCACGATTTACTCGGACTGCTTCGATCCATTTGCTATGTGCATCAACTACAATTAGCACTTCCTGACTCTCAATAGTGGCATAGTCTATGTGCACTCTACTCCAAGGCTTATCCGGAAACTCCCATGTGTGTATCGGTGCTGCTTGTGGAGTCTTTTGGTGCTCTTGACAAACTAGGCAACTTCTCACTTTGTGCTCGAGGCTCTTGTCAATACCTGGCCACCAAAAGTATGATCTTGCAAGTGACTTCATTTTCACAATCCCTGGGTGAGTTTCATGCAACTCCTGAATCAATGTTTCGCGCAACTCTTGATCTTCAGGAATCACTACCCTGTGACCCCACAGAATTATATCGTCCTCAATGCTCAACTCGTCTTTCTTTTGGATGTAAGGCTTGAAGGACTCATCCAAATGTCTTCGATCCGGCCATCCGGTTTGGATGTAGTTCTTCACTCTTGTTAGAACTTGATCTTTTCGGGTTTTGCACTTGATTTCCTCTGCATCAACTGGTCTCACATCAATGTCTTCCAAGAGGTTGACTACGGTAGGGATTTCGTCTAAGTCGTCGAGATCCTCCCTTGACCATTTGGCTTTGTCAGTACCTGCCATCGGTAAACGAGACAATCCATCTGCGTTGCAGTGTTTTTTTCCTTCTTTGTACTCTATGGCATAGTCGTACGCGGTCAAGATCATTTGCCATCTTGCTACTCTTGCTGAAGCCATTGTGCTTGCCGGTTTTGGTCCGAACAGACCAAGGAGGGGCTTGTGGTCTGTTACTATGGTGAATTCTCTTCCATATAGATATCTGTGAAACTTCTTGAGGCCATATATGATAGATAGTCCTTCTTTTTCATATTGCGCATAGTTCTTCTCACTTGCTGATAGCGTTCTTGAGGCGAAGGCAATCGGGCGTTCCTGACCATCAGCATCTCTATGACTGATCACGGCTCCTAGACCATATGGACTGGCATCCGTCTGCAACAGGAGAGGCTTCCTCGTGTCGTAATGCGTCAACACACTTTGACTCTGAAGCAATTTCTTTGACTTCTTAAATGCCCTCTCTGGTTCTTGCCCCCATTTGAATTTTGGGTCGGCTTCGTCAGGACTCCTTCTCTTCCTTCCCTTTGTCTTTGGCGTGACGTACTCTGCTTTCAATAGTTCTGTCAGGGCTGCTATCTCCGTCGTGAGATTGGGTATGAACTTCCTATAATATCCTAGGAGTCCCAAATACGCTTGAAGCTGCGTCTGATTGACAGGCCTCGGTGCCTCTCTGATGGCATCTAACTTCTCTTGGAGTGGGCCGATACCATCTTTGTCCACTTTGTGTCCCAGATACTGGACTGACTGCTTGAGGAATTCACATTTTCCTTTCTTTAAGCGAAGTCCACTGTTCTGTAGTCTTTCAAGGACTCGTTCAAGGTTGTTGAGGTGTTCTTCTTCTGTTTTTCCGCTGACAATGATATCATCAAGATACGGACGACACATCGGTATATCCCCTATCAAGGATTCCATGGTCCTCTGAAACAGAGCTGGCGCACTAGCTAAACCAAAAGGCAATCTGGTGTATTGATAAAGTCCTCTGTGCGTGTTTATGGTGGTGTATTTCCGTGCTTTAGGTTCGAGCTCCACCTGGTGGTAGGCATGTGATAAGTCAAGCTTTGTGTAGGAAATCCCACCTTGCATCTCTTGCATCATATCCTCAAATGTAGGAATTGGATACTGTTCAACCTTGAGGATTTTGTTCACCGTGAGCTTGTAGTTCCCACATATACGCACCTTTCCATCTGGTTTATTCACCACTACAATGGGGCAGGCATAATCACTGAACCGAACAGGTTCGATCACCCCTTGATCCAAAAGATCATCTAATGCTGCATCTACCTTGTGTCTACTAGCATATGGCACAGGTGCTGCCTTGTAGAATGCCATTTCACCATTCTCTTTAACCGGGTAGACCTTAGCTTGAAAGCCTTCTAGTTTACCTAACTTGCTATGATCAAACACAGACTTGTGTTTATCTAACATTGACTGCAAGTCATTGTGTACCTTATGAATATTAGCTGCTGGGCTTACATGATTAGCTTCTGACTTTCCCCCCTTTTCCTTTCTTGGAAACTTTCTCAACAGGGCAGGCCATTCTTCTATCCAATCTCTTCCCAACAAAGTGGCACCCGTTTCAACTACTACCATGTACAATGTCTTGGGCTGTCCACTAGGTTCAAATTTAACCTCTACTGCTGCTTCACCTACAATTCTTACTCCATTTTCAGTATATGAATTTAGCTTAATTCTTGTCTTTGCTACCTCTGTCTTACTAATGGATTCAAAGTGCTTTTGTGAAATTAGTGTCCAGGGGCTGCCTGTATCTACCTCTATTTCCAACTCTGTGTCGTTTATGGTTACTGTTACCATGTACGGCGGTACAGATAAATGGTTCAAGCTTTCTAAATGATTTAAACAATCTGTTTCAACCATAGGATCTCCTTCCTCAGATTGGATATGATGGGCTCTATTACCCTGTCTAGCCTGTGGTTTTTTACCTACATGTACTCTCTTTTTGTAAGCTTGCACCTTTTCACATTGACTCTTGGTGTGACCCACTTGAAAACACTCGTAGCATTTTTCATCTTTGAATCTGCATGTTGTGTGGGTATGATCACCAGAACCACATCTCCAACACCTTGACGTAGGAACTCCTTGATGCTTTTGGCTGGGCTGTTGCGGCTTCCAAGGTTTCTTGTCCTGTTTCTGACTTTGGTGTGTTTTCTGATGTGATAAGGGTCTTGCGTACGACTTGTAACGCTGGCTTCCATCCTGCATGTACTGAACTGTTGGTGGTTCTGTCCCTTTACTCAACACCTTGAGCTTCTCAACATCTCTGTTCGCTACTTCCATGGCTGTAGCAGTGTGGAGTGCATGCTTCAAAGTTAGAGATGGGTCACTCAACAATTTACGTTGAATCGCAACATCCCGGCTACCTACTACTAAGCGATCCCTGATCATATTATCTAACTCATGGAAATTACATCCCTCAGATAATTGGCGCAAATTCGCAACGAATTGGGGTATGGACTCATCTTGTCCTTGAATGCAAGTGTAAAACCTATAACGCTGAACTATTTCAGTAGGCTTTGGTGCGAAATGTGCCTTAAGTGCATCCTTACATTCTGAATATGATTGACCAGTAGGTTTGTTCGGTTGCATTAGAGCTCGAAGCGTATGATAGTTTTTGCTACCCAGATTTGTGAGAAAAATTGCTCTCTTTTTCCCTTCATCCTTTACACTGTTAGCATCAAACCATGCTTCCAAAAGTTCTATCCACTCATCAAAATTGTACCCTTCGTCAAATTTGGGCACACTACCAATAAGTTGACTTGCCATAATTTTAATTCGTTATAGCCAACCTACATGTAGCAAATACTATAGAGTCAACTTAATGTTTATTATAGCTCCTTGATACAATTGAAATGTGTCACCACACAAAAATTCACAGGTGGGACTATACTGTGTCAAGTGTATGTTTAGTCACGACTGGCTTTTACCAATTGGTTTTCCAATTATATTTACTAAGTGTACGGCTATATGCTGCGATAAAATACACACACAGGGTCAATTTACACCTTGGACCAATAGTCCTAGTTACCTATTTACTTCATCAACCTGGTAGACCCTATTAATGATCATTGGATTACTCAAACTCTATGTGACTAATTAAACATCAATGCAATGTTATCAATATAGCAAAATTACATAAACTTTTTGCTTTAAACTGGGATAGTCTAAGACCACTTGACTATCAAGACCTGGACCTGTTTAACTCAATCATGTATAAATGTACCTCTTTAAACAACACACTGGAGTGCAATGACTAAGTCTTCAATTAGCTCTATACTAGGCAAATGAACCTGCAAGGCCTGACATTGGGCTGAATTCAGACCTTTTTTTTTCAGTTAAACTTGGATTTTAACATTTAGACCAAATAACTACAAGACCTGTTCCTTTATATTTTTATATCAGGAACTGCGGCTACACTTACAGTCTCACTTAATTCTTTTGCCAAAAATCTGGATACTGTTATGTCTTTTGAGTTATTTGTCTTTATCTGTTTTCATCATTCATTGTTCAAACATTGCTTGGCTGGGCATGCTAATGGTAGAGCTTGGTCCTGGAGGCTGGACTTGCTTCTAAGTTCTGGTCCTTTCCCCCTCAGCTGGTTGACTGGCGTAGTCTCAGCTTACTTGAAATTAAACTCCCTCTCTGTCTAAAAGCTGGCTTGCTTCTGTTGCGCTGGAGGTAAGTTAGGCTGCGGGATCTGGCTGGATTCCCTGGGCTGGGCTGGCTAGGCTGGGCTGCAAACTGGATCTGGCTGGATCCTGGGCGTGGTCCTGAGCCATAACAAGTAACATCTGTCACCTCAATCTCTCAGACTGCTGAAATGTGTTCAATCTAAATCTAGGCCTCCATACGGCATAGCGTCCATACTTTATCAAATGGCCTTCTTTTATTCAGCGTCCATACACTCAACTTTTCCATAGACTCCAAACAGTGATTTCATATTAACTTGGTCACGTACGCACGGTACACCGCGAAGCGTTCATATTACAAACCGCACTGTGTAACTCAATCACTGTTCAACGCAAAAGGTCTGGCATCGACATTGCTACTTTATCTCGCCTTTCTAGCTTAAGTCCCAATAATCACAGTCTTAACTACCTTCATACCGCCATCCTCGTCGCCAAAATGTTATGTTCTTGTCTTGTGAACATGAAGAAGCACGCTGTTGACTGATATATTGGGTTTAACTCAGAAGGTTTATTCCGGCACTCGTTAAGTCAAGAGGCCATCTTGGAGTCTCTCTCGCGCGGCACAAGGTGGCGCTATATTCTACATTCATGTACATGTATAGCTAATACATTACAACACAGAAAAGGAAACAATGAAAAGGAGCGCATTTACATGCAACACATGACCTTGATTCGGTCGTTTTTCGAAAACAAACAGACATGCTGGGATTTGGTTGGTTTAAATTTGATGGACGAACAAGAGCTCAACAAAGGATTTGATGTACTTACCTGCCACCGTAACAGTAAATGAACATGAGTGTTGGTTTGACGAACTGTCTGTGGCTGTGACAGTGACTGTCGTTGAACCCAGAGGAAAAACAGAACCTGGCCCTAGAGGATCGTAGTCCAATGCTGGTGCAGGGTCAGCATTGTCTGTGACATCCACCGTGAATGATACAGTGAGTGTATCGGAGGTGAAGTCAGCTGGGCATGCGACCACAGGATTTACATTATCTGACAAACAATTATAAAATGCAAAGTTATCTACATCTTTAAAAAACTACGTTGATCATATTTCATGTGTATTTGGGGATGCAGGAAAAGGTTTGGAGGGCTTCAACCCCGAAACAAAAAACGCACGGCCAGCGCATCGGAAATTTGCAATTTTGGCCAGTGCGTTGTCGTTTGCTAGGTGTGCTTCATCATTCGTTACTCGTTCGTCGAGCGCGCTGGACCACCGATGGACCAACGCTATGCATTCGTCGTCATTCGCTGTGTGCGTTGGGATATTTTGAGCATGCTCAAAAGTGTGCGCGGTGCTCGACGCATGAATGTACACGCCAAAGGGACGCCAGACATGCGCGGAGCGCGCTAGACCAACGCCAGACATACGTAGAGCACACGCCCTGTATACGCGCATCGCGCTAGCAACACGCTATGCATTCGGTGTCAGCTCGCTAGCTTCTCCCAAATCCTGACAAAATTTGGAATCACGACTTTTTCCGATTTTCAATGCGCCGGCCGTGCGCCCCCCATGCGTCCCCTCTGTGTGACCGGGCCTTAAAACAAGTACCTGGTATTAAAAAACTGCGGGTTGGAAAAATGTTGATTAAAAATCGCTCAACCATGGTTTAAAATGCAGTGTCGATTAAAATTTACTTTTAATCTTGCGTTGGTTAAAAACAGTGTTGATCAAGTCGTTGGCAAACATTGTAACCCAGCATGGATTAAAAACAAAATTACCACAGTAATGATAGCCCCCCGGTGAAAGTTTAATAATTGTTGATTAAAGTACTGGTCACGTGATCCAACGGAACGATCGAAGCGCGTAGCTATAGCGCGATCGCTCGACACATATTTACACATACACAGTATAGTAGAGTACAGTAGTACATGCAATATACGCGTGCAACAAAATAATACAATGGAGGGTGACTTATCCCCTTGTTTTCAGGTAAGAAATTATTTTAACATTATAATAATCAATGCTAAGATTGTATGGAAGAAGTGAAATAAGGTTCTTGCTCAAATCAAAAACGATTTGTGTCCCGTAGGCTCTGGCTCTACGTAGAAGTAACTTTTTACTTGCACCATTATGTGAGCATTGCGGCAGGGACCTGGCTCTCGTA
The DNA here is from genome assembly GCA_035222895.1 of Strongylocentrotus droebachiensis. NCBI lineage: Eukaryota > Metazoa > Echinodermata > Echinoidea > Camarodonta > Strongylocentrotidae > Strongylocentrotus > Strongylocentrotus droebachiensis. The sequence continues at coordinate 189,371 of JAVYIG010001672.1, read as the reverse complement.
AGCACACACACACTCATCAGTCTGCAAGAATCTTCAACCGTGATGGAGGCAGACCCAAAGAAGGAGAAATGTATTACGCCGGATCAGGTACCCAAATTGCATGCATGAATAAAGACGTTTCTCTTTATGAGGACCTTATTTACCAAAAATCTGAATGTATCTAATTGGTTAAAACAATTCAATACAGAAGATAGGCATCATAATGTGAAATGTCTTTAATATGCATGCAATTTGGGTAGGTCATCCGTTACACTTACTGGTTGAGCTACAGCCTACGGGTCCGGGACACAAAACGTTTTAATTTGAGCAAGAACCTTATTTTACTTCTTCCTTAAAATCTTAGCATTGATGATAATAATATTAAAATAATTTCTTACCTGCAAACACGGGGATAAGACCTCCAAACCCCGTTTGAGATATATCAGCTTGTACCCGTGACTTTCATTTGTTAATAATAAAACCTTGTAGATTCAATTCAATTCAATACAATTTTTACTTATATTTGAAATGTTAGAGCCCTCCACAAACAATGATATTCAAGGGGCATCATGCATATAATATTCTTTCACATGATAATCAAAAGATTGAGAAAGTGCGACAATACTCTTACCAATAAATCTTCTTTAAAAGATGGAAAGAACTGATTTTCAATATGCAATATCTAATTCCTTTAGACAAGATTGCTAGAAAGTTAAGAATCGCCATTGATTTTAATGACTGCATTGGTATGAATCATTCAGGAGCACACTTTACACTTAATTTCCTAGCAATCTGGATATAATAATATATTATATTAGGAACAAAAGAATGAGGATAAGATACCTTAGTTTAAATAAAAATAAAAATAATAATAAATGCAATCTAAAAAAAGAACGCGAACTTTTAAAGTGAATCAGAAGACCATAGATAATTATTCTGACAAACTTTTACATGCCTTACTCCCACTTAATACACATACAGAAAGAACAAACAACAACATTGTCCTCAATATGCCCGGTTGAATAGAAGGCCGAACCCCATCTCGCTAATAAAGGTTACAAGCCTTTAGTAAATTCATGGTTTGAAAAGTTAAGTCTTCTATGCAATTTCTAGTGAAATCTAAAACAATTTATCCCAACATATCATCTTATAAAGGTGGGGGTAAAAAAGTCTCTTTTTCGTTATCCTAATGCAATCTGTACACGTATACTGTGGAAAGGGATATTTAAAATATCAGAGAAAGAGAGAAATCTATGATAAAAAAAATTACCGGTGCTCAAAGTCGGATTTAGTTTAACCTGATTGATTTTGAAAATAGGGAATTGATTTTTGACCATGGCATGATTTGTATTCGTTCATTTAGTTAAAATGTGGTAAACTGCATGGAATGAGAAAGTGGCAATCGGCGTTCCGTAAATCAGTGAACTAAATATGCCCACTTATACCCTGAGTGTTTTTTTTTCTTCTTCTTTCTTTCTTTCTTTTTTTCTTGTTTGTTATCTTCTATCAACAAATTAGTAATCGTTATCGGTAAGAAGGGACTATCCGAAACATTTTGGAATTGGAAATAATGCATGTATATCACCGAGAACGAACACAATTATATTCCAGCAAAGACCATACCTTATTACCTTAACCACAGCAATCTTTCAAAATAAATAGAAGAAACTTCAAGGTATGGTGAATCACACTCCCTCACAGGAACGTGATGGAAAACGTATCACAAAGATTACCTGTAATAATATAGATTCCTGTGCATGTCTTATTCAATACGTCATCATAGATGAGGGCAACCACATCATGGGTTCCTATGGACACACTGCTTCCAGGTGGGAAACCTCCTAGTGTAAGATTAACCGAGACAACACCTCCGTGATATCTGTAACTACGTGCAGATTTGGTGACGTCATCTGCTCCGAAATCTGGGTTAAAGGTATACGTCGCCTTGCTCACATCTGTGCTTACATTGCGATTCAAGTCTGGGCACTCCACAGGCAACTCGGTAACTGCCAAAATATCCAAAATGTAAAAAAATGAAGACAAAAATTAGTTAATTTTGACAATTATATGTATATGTGTATAATAAATGATATCCTAAATTGAATCTCAATGCAACTATAAACAATTATATTTTTGCTGGATGGGATGCCTTCACGATATGCCACATACTGTGCATATCTTGCCTTATCCATAATTTTGCAACTGTTTTGGGGGAACGTTGTGACTTGTGGAAAAATTATATGACACAAAACTATTATGCTGAAAATACAGATATTTTACTACTAGAGCATGATGAAAGGCGGACGTGAGTTCTCTACATGGAATGGTCAAGTAACTGAATTTTGACAATCAACCATTACTACCTAGCATTAAATGTTCATACTTACGTGTGTTTTCTACATAGAAGAGACAAGTAGCTACATTATCACAAGTATCATTTGCGAACAGTGTAACAGGTGTGTGTCCTGGAGGGTACAAGTCTCCGTCTCCACCAATTGTGACGTTGTACGAGACCCCACTTGGGTCAAAGTTATCATCTACGTTGGTGTATTCGCTTCCAAAATCCAGTCCGAGAAAGGAATTTACTGCGAAAAATTTTGTCGTTACATTTGAACATGTCACAATTGGTGGATCCATGTCAACCAGACAAGGGTCTGGAAGTGGAATAAGTGAAAAAGAACAGACTTTGTCAGCAATAAAACTGTGTATCACAGAAACAAGTTCGTTTCCCATATTTACAATGGCATTTTATGTAATCAGAACAAACCTTCACGTGCAGGCGCGCCGGAAGCAGTTTGGGATTGGGATTGGGGGGGGGGGGGGGGAACATTCCAGGGGGCTCACCTTCCAGGGGCAATGGCGCAATGAGCAACAACTTTTTTTTTTTTTTTTGGGGGGGGGACAGAAGAAAAATCTAAATCACCACCACTCTTACATGGACCCGCGGAACGTTTTTCAAAGTGGAGTATTAACGATCAGGTAGAGCGTAGCAAGCGCAAATTGTCGTAGGGTCTAGGGGCTGAGCGGAAACTCAGGGTTTTTAGGCATTAAATTACGGTCAGATAAGCATAATAGATACCATTAAGTTAATACAAAGTTTTGGGAAATTTTGAAAATTGGGTGGAAATTGATTCTTTACAATTTTGATATATTTGGATGCCCCTGTGGATGTATTATACGCACTAGAAAATGTAGCCCCTAAAACACTTCTGCTTTCAAGAAAAGTTGAATATAAATATTTTACGGTAAATTTTGATACATTTCAAATAGCGCCTACGGCCGTACAATGGAAGCTGCGACCATAAAAATCTCAGAATATGTAGTTGTGATATATAATTTCCAAACGGGAATAGCTAATCGGCCAATTTTAGTAAGAAACATTGTTTTATAGGTTGGTTGGTTCTTCGTTTAGATGGCGCTCTTCAATCTCAAAGATTATTTGCGCCAGTCAATTTCGTGTATAGCTTTGGCGTGGGCTTCGGAAATCAAGCCCATAGCTTAATTAATATCTTGCCCTTGAGAGGGAGCTACACAAAGTAATGAGTGTATTATTTACAATTTCATAACTTTGGATTCGATTTCACTCGCGACGACGATCACTGAATATTGTAGGATCGCATATGCTTCCAATATGTTCATTTGAACCAAATTCATGACCCTATACCAAAACTTTATATTACCTTTAATAATAGTGAACTGGCAGGTCACTAATTTGCGGTGGGTTCAGGGGGCAGTGCCCCCAGGAAGCTCAGGGGTTTTAGGTATTTAATTACGGTAAGATGAGCATCCAGGGGCCCGCCGTAGGGTCATTGGTGGGGTCCAAGGGGCAGAGCCCCCGAAAACTCATGGGTTTTAGGTACTTAATTACGGCCAGATAAAGACACAGGGACCCTCTTTCAGGCCCTTGTTTGGTTCCAAGGGGCAAAGCCCCCGGAAGCTGGGAGATTTTAGGTATCTTAATTACGGTCAGATTATCATCCAGGGGCCCGCCATAGGGCCCTCGTTGGGATCTAAGGGGCAGACTCCCCGGAAGCCCAGGTGTTTGAGGTATTTAATTACGGTCAGATAAGCATCCAGGGGCCCTCTTTATGGAATTAGAAATAACCCATTAGTATGCCAGTGTTCAGGGCAGTGGCGGATCCAGGGGTGGGGGGGGGGGGGGGGGAGCAAATTTTCAAATTTTCGAGGGCCAAAAAGAGAAAGAAATGTGCTCACTACCTCCCCCACCCCCTCCCCCCAGTTACGAGGCCATTGCTTTGTCACTGAACCATGACTGTACGCAGCGGGGTTAGGGTAGGGGGCAGTTTCCATAAATAAAAAAAAACAGAAAATGCAATTAATTTTCAATAATTTATTGCATTTTACCCCGGTTCCCAACATAACAAATCTTCTGTGTGCCCATGCCTTGAGCCATAATGCATGGCCGTCCAGAGGATTTTTGTTATGTTAGGGACCGGGGTAAAATGCAATAAATTATTGCAAATTTATTGCATTTTTTTTTTAATTGATGGAAACTGCCCCCTATACCCTAGCCCCCGCTGCGTACAGACATGGTTCAGTGATAACGCAATGGCCTCGTAACTGTGAGGCCCCAGGATCAAAACCGTGTCGATGTGCTATAATAGTGCCCTTTTGTGGGGCATTAATCCTCATTATTGTCATTTATGACTTAAGGACATACTGTAGGTCCCCTGGTTGATAAGCATAGTACCATACACATGCTTTAGCAGTCACGCAAAACACACATTGGCAAATTATTGTTCAATAAAATCTGAGAATGTATACTATTATCTAGATCTATTATTTTAAAATAATTTTTAAAATAATTCCATATATTGGGATAAACAAAAAATATTCCACCTTTATGAGCGATAGTGTATTTGCCAGGCTGATATTTGTCATTTCAGCTCCCATAGCGGTATCAATCAACGCGTATATAGCAAAGGTCTAGAGTGTGAAATAGAAATCCCACCCATGCCTAAGCTCCCTACTTACTAAAATGTACCTACTAAACTGATTTTTACAACCCTTCGGACTACACACTTATAACCGGCAAAGTAAAAGTGAAGTGTAAAAAAATTGGTTATATACTATAGTTTCACTAAGGAATGTTTATACAACAAAACTTAAAAAACCTGTGAGGGGGTAGTGACTGCCGTCACCTTCGTCCCTCTTGTTCACTGTGCTTTGCTCGTCCCTCGCACTAGTGTACTGATGTGGGCCTTGGGAGGGGGGGGGGGGGGCAGTTCCCCCAATAAAATTCAAACGTTTTTCTTACGTTTGGAAAATGACAAGTTCTCAAATTTACAGTCAGGCAAAAAATGTGCGTATTAAGAAGCCTATACAATCATGTCAGAGCTCGCAAATCGGTGGGGCTCGTGGGGCTCGATCCACCCGGCCTTCTCACTTTAAAAAAAAGTATGTTGGAGAGAAATAGGAAGGAAGAATAGTGACCTGCCAATGTCACAAATAAGGTATAAAAATATGCTCATCTGACCCAAATTAAATACCTAAAACCCCTAAAGCGGACCGCGATATTTTAAAACCTAACTTCGCCATCCTAGCGCTTCATTTTAATATTTAAATATATGTATATTTGCGTTGGTATGGTGTAGTGGAGATCAAAATTAAATCGGCCAGATTCTAGACTAACCAGTATGTCGCAATGATTATGGACACGTTGCGACCTGGGTAGTCATTCGTTTACGGTAAGCCTCCCGATTCTCTCGAAATGTCATTTATTTTATGTAAACGTAATTATGCACTTGTTATTTTTGTATGAAATCTCATTATTTGAACAAATTATCGCATCATTACATTTGAACATGTCACATTTGGTAGATCCATGTCAAACGGACACATGTCTGGAAGTGGAATAAGTGAAAAAAACAGACTTTGTCAGCAATAAAACTGTGTATCACAGAAACAAGTTTGTTTCCCATATGTACAATGGCATTTTATGTAATCAGAACAAACCTTCGCGTGCCGAATAGAGAGAATAAAATTTCACACACTCTATATACATAATTGATTACTTATTAATGACCAAAACTGAATGAAATAATCGTGTGGTCCTATAGCACTAAATATATTATGCAGTTTTGTATATACTAATGATAATATTATTTTGGACGCATGTAGCAAATAACATCAGGGGCGGCGATCCCGCTCCCACCCCCGTCTCCCCAGAAAATTTGAAAAAGTGCAAGAAAAAAAAAATGTGTAGCAAATACTGACTAAAGACTGCAACAAACTTTTGAGGTCTGGAGGGCCCAAGAGTTCCGCGTTTAGACTAATAAAAATGCTAAAATCTTCTCGCTCGGTTGCATACCTCCCTCGCTTAATGTCCTTCAAAATGAACAAGTTAATAATTGTAGAAAATCTGTATTCCGTTGTTATCACGTAAGCACAGTTTACACTGTATGTTTACAAGATTAAGAGGTATAGAAATAGATCAGTGCTACAAAAATGTATATTTCGCTCCCGCCCCCCCCCCCACTCAGTGTTATTTAGGGGACGCATATGCTTGTTCCCTCTTTTTGAAAGAACCCCCTATCTGAGGACTGCCAACATTTCCGAACCCCCCTTTCGCGGGCTTTTCGCGGGCTTTTCCTGCCTTGGAGACCCCCCTAAATCCAGAAAAATGCTCAATGTACCCCCCTTAATTCGGAATAATTTCTCAGGAGTCCAAAGAGATTAAAGAAAAAAGTCAAATACACCCCTTTTTTGTTTTACAATTCTCGGGCCGGACTTTGTCGCACGAAAAGTACCCTTTTACCGGACATTTTGGTAACACGCATGGGGTCCGTCCGTTCTCGGAACGGGGGGGGGGGGGGGGATTCCGCTTGATCTTTTCAGTAAGGAGTCATTACAACATATCCATATATTTGCCAGGTTTTATTTGCTATTTCAGCTCCCATAGCGGTATCAATAAACGCGTATATGACAAAGGTCTAGAGTGGGAAATAGAAATCCCATCCATGCCCAAGCGCCCTACTTAATACTAACATTTACCTACTAAACTGATATGTATAACCCTTTGAACTGCACGCTTATTACCGGCAAAGTAAAAGTGAAGTGTAAAAAAAAGGTATATTACTTGGTTTTATAGTATAGTTTTGCTATGGAATATAATTTATTAATAGAATAAATATTTATGGAAAATGAACAATTCTCAAATTTAGAGTCAGGCAACAAATATGCTTATTAAGGGCTACACTCTACCTGATCATTTATACTATAGCCCTCTCCCCCCCCCCCCCACTTTGAAAAAACGTTCCGCGGGTAATGCATGTAACATTTCACAATGGTGGTGATGCGGATCTTTTTCTTTTGACACCCCCAACGTTTTTGCTCATTACGCCACTGGTCCCTCGCATTTCGTCCCCTGATCATGAAAATAAATCGCCGTCCCTGCCTTAATCTATGGTCACAAATCAGAGCAGCGACCGACCGATTAGTAGCCTGCTCGGTTGCCGCTGGAATTTAGGCATCGCCCAACGATTTTTTTTGGAGAAGTCGAGCAGGCTGTAGAGCCCTAGCGATGCCTGGGCGATGCCCTGTCGATTTCCCGTCGGTCGCCGGTTAATTTTAGGTCAAACCTGGGCGAAATTGGAGAGCTCCTCGGGGCTGCGTCCCGGCGGTGACCGACCAATGACCAACCGATACCCGAGCGGTCTTCCACCGATACCCGAGCTGTCTCCCACCGACCACCGGCTAATTTTAAGGAAATTGCCCGGCAGCCGGCCGGTGATCGGCGGGGCGCCAAAATACGCTCGGTGCCCGGGCTTTCGTCGCCCGGACACCGACCTAATCGAGCGTTCGTCATCGAGCGATTTAGGTCAAAAATCAAAGCCGCTAGGTTAAAGGTTGCTGACCGATTTTGAACTCGGCGACCGGGCGGAGAACGCTCAGCAGCCTTTGACCTAGCGGCTTCGATGTTTGACCTAAATCGCTCGACGGCGAACGCTCGATTAGGTCGGTGCACGGACGACGACCGCCCGGGCACCGAGCATACTATGAGCGGCGAGTGAAAATGAGCAGGCGCCGCCCGAATTTTAACTCTCCGCTTAAAATTCAGCAGCGACCGAGCGATGCCCTAAAACAAGCGGAGCCCGGGCGGCCGCCGCTCGGCGCCTGGGCGATATTGGCTCAAAACTCGCCGCCCGGCCGCCGAGCAGGCTACTTTTAGGTAATGTGACCATAGCTTAACATACCCATAATGTAACCCCCTCGTTTTTTGTTGTTTGTGTGTGTTTTAGAGGAACCCCCCTCAATTTTTGATGTGTGTGCTAAAGGGTGACCAAAAAAAGTGACCTTACCCCCCCCCCCCTCCTACTGAACGAAATATCGATCGACATATTTTTCCAATTTCCGGGACAAAAAAAGTGCTCTACGATGGCGGTCTCATGCGTTCTGAAATTTATCTCTTTAGTTAAATGAAAAGTATATACAAATATCTGTTATACTTGTTAATATGCTTTGCGTTATGGTTATTGTATAGTATTATTAGACATGATTTGCTATGTATGTAATACTTATGTAAAAATGTATAACCTTGTATTGTATTTGGTATTTGAACGCAGGATTAAAATCAATCAAACAAACAAACAAAAAAACAAAAAATAGATCAAATGGGTAGCAGACTATTTAGACCAAATGAAGAAAAAAAATCACTATATAATTAGCCTAAAAGGTCACTAGACCAAATGATAAGTAGACGAAATGATTATTAGACCATGTGTATAGTAGACAAGCTGGGTGTAGACCACATGGGAAAAGACTAATTGGGTAGGGGACGAACTGTACTAGACCAAATGTCTATAAACCACGAGTTATTATTTTCATCTTCATCTTTATATTATGATTATTGTTATTATAATCATTATTTTTATACCTATTCTTATCATTGTTGCTGTTGTTAAATATCAGTATGATTGTTACTATTATCATATCAATATCGTAGTTACTTTCATTTATATTATTGTTATTGTCATAAATATTATTGTTATTATTACTATAATAATTTTTATCATTAATATTATTTTCATCATCATCATTTTTTTTTCTCCTTTCCTCATACGAGGCATTTTATTACTTTATATCATTTCAACAATATTGCATATAGAGTTTGATTACAATATATAAACCAAATGAACAACATCAACAATAAAATAGGGAAGACAAAAGGAAAGTAGAAGGGAAAGACCAAGGCATGAGTAGACATCTTGATATTACTTATTAACTTTTTTCATCGTCATCATTATTACAATCATCATTCCTCATATGATCCTTAATATCATCATTCTTACTGTAATTGATATTGTGACCATAGAGTAACGTACTCTTACCTTGAGAATGGCACTCCTTTAGATTCAATGCGATTAGCAACACCACCATCGCGATAGCCAGTCTTCCTCTTGAGCGATGACCCGACATAGCGTCAAAGATATGCTGCCTGCTATCCCGTAAATCGAAAGTAAATAGTGTTCTCGGGCTCGGAATATGAGATCACTATCAGAGTTTCAAAGAAAGAAAGAAAATATCAATCAGTATTCACAGAGCGCACCAGATCTCTTTGAGTATACAAGGGATGAGAGTTTCCAAAACAGTTATCGCTAGGCTTCACACTGCTGTTCGTAATGAATAGACGTTCAAAGGTTTCCTCTCAATCAAACAATATTTTTTGATTACCTATTTTTATTTCTCCTTTTTTTCTGTAACCGTGTGTCATAATGATCTTGGGTTGAAGTCGAACAAAGTTAGAGGATGCACACCTTCGAATGAGTCATAAGTCGATGTAAGAGCTACCGTAGGCTATAAGAGAATAATTTTGCTGGATGGTGTGCTAATCATAGATTCTTGGGATCATCACCCTAGAATCACGTGTGTAATCCCAGGTGCACCCATCTTTCCTCCTCATTTATCCCACAAATAAAACTATGTAATAATTCTCGTTCCGAACCTCTGTTTACAGTGATAACGAGTAATCTATGATAGTACATGCAGCCTTGATTTGGTCTCGCCGTGCGTACACTCCATACAAATACGATGCATACTTTTACTTTATTGACCTTTCCGCAGCCGCAAGCACGAAATTGAATTGACATTTATTTCCATCATAATAACAATATTTACAAAGATAAAATATGGAATTTCATAACAGATAACAATATCAAAATTACGGTTAAATTGACATAACAGCATTCAAAATATAAAGAAAATATGAAGGTATAAACCATGGTAAAAGCCAATAAGGCTTCACAATTCACAGGCGCAGAAGTAATAATAACATATACTTGGAAGAAGAAGAAAAAAGAAAGAAAAAAAAGAAGAGAACAAAAATGAATTAAAAAGAGAAGTATTTAGTATGAGAGATGAGGTCTTAAAATAAATTATGCCTTATAAAGTGAGAGAAGATGTTTAGAGACTGACTAACCAAGCAAGCTGCTGTCAAGTTGTTACAGTTTTTCCACCAGAGAGTTACAAGATTGCAAGTTAAGATTCATAGAATGTGCGGGAGGAAACGCCGTTCATCAGCGTTGGTACGGAATACAACTTTAAAAATCCTCCTCAATGTTTTAGTTCTGCATCATGAGCACATCCCAAATTGCTGTCGGGTTATGAATTCAGTCTTATTTCCAAAATATTTTCTGCAATAATCTGTTTACAAGTAAGCAGGTTAAACAGTGATGTAACTTTATCCAATCTCAGTTCTATGATATCTCTCCAGGATTATTATACATGTCTGCACGACCTCCACCGGATTAAATAACAGTCAGACTAAAATTCATTAACTCTTTATAGAGAAAAAAAAGTCACTCTGGACGCTCGCGTTGTCGTCTGTATTTGATTACACGTATTCGCCCGGCGGAAATATTCTCTATAAATATTGTAATTTATAGGACCGGTTCTAGAATCTAAGCAATCCGATTGGTCAATTGACATCACGTGGGCGTTCATTTTTTGTTCCCACCGTGCATATTTATCTTGCTTGATAACACACGCACAGTACCTGTCGATATCACTTTTGCGTAATATTTATTTATAATGCTCTCTCCATATTTATTTGTTTTGTGTATTGAAATTTTAGCTCATATGAAATAATCATCAGATAAAAGGAAACAGTTTCGGAAATACAGAAATAGGGCAAGTTTTGTACGCAGATGATATAACGCTTATCATTAAAGATTCCAATTCATTTAAGAATTAATCATTTTTTTTAAATAACATTTCAGGATTAAAGTTAAAGGACAATACATTAATTTTACTCTTAGGTCCACAGTTATCCACTCATACATTTCCGTTTGGGAAGCAAGTCGACATTGTTAAAATATTAGGAAGTCACTTTTTCAATACTCGAAGATATCAAAGAACAACCGAATTACAAAGAAATATTGAGCAAGATTTAAAAATTCTTTACGTTGTGGAAGCAACGTGATTTAACACTAATGGGGGAAATTAAATTAATAAAGGTATATGGCTATTCTAAATTGATATATTTGGGACGCACTGTATATATCCACACATACACATAGGCGGCCCTCCCGGGGGGGGGGGGGCAGGGGGCACATTGCCCCCACTTTTTCAAGCACTCTAAAAGTGCCCCTTTTTACACAGGAAAAGTGCTCCTTTAACTTTTTAAGAAGTGCCCCTTTTTCATAGGAATAGAACCCACTTTACTTTGACAAGTGCCCCTATATATTTTTAAAAGTGCCCCTTCCCATTATCAACTCTAATAAGTGCCCCTTTTTTGGACACGTGCCCCTTTTCCTTCGACAAGTTTCCATTTTCCTTTGCAATAAGTTTCCATTTTCAATTCTCATAAGTGCCCTTTTTAATCTCTAGTAAATGCCCCCCATTAGGTACGAATACTGCCTCTTTTCACTTTTGATAAGTGCCCCCTTCACCTCTGATAGTTGTTCTATTTAAATCTGAGCGGTGCCTCTTTTACTTTGACAAGTGCCTCTTTTCTTTTGTAAGAAGTGCCCCTTCTCCTTTTATTAACTACCTCCATTTTAACTCGGATAAGCGCACCTTATATTTTCAGATGTGCCCTTTTTCCTTTCTAATCAGTGCCCCTTTCCCTAATGAAAAGTGCCACATTAAAAAAAGAGCCTTTTTCATCCCTGATGAGTGCCTCCTTTTGGGGGTGTAAGAAATGCCCCATTTTCACCTCTGATATTTACTCTTTGTACTTTGGCTATTGCTCCTTTTCTTTCCTAATAAGTGTCCTCTTTTCCTCTTATCATTAAACGTGCCCTAGCTAATTTCAAGCGACTAAGAGCAATTTCCCCCCAGAGCTCGCTCGCTACGCTCGCACGCATCTATAAAATAATGAAAATTATACTTATGTTACTTTTCAAAGGTCTCTTCAGTCTTCCGTTATAAGAATGTGCTTATTATCCCATTAGGATTGGGTTTTTCCTCTTTATAAGATGTTATTTATCGCACTGCGACCTCACACATCTTAAACATTTTCCTCGCTCGCTTTAATCGCTCGCAGACAATTTCTTTAGACAATCAAACCAAACGGCAAAGCCTGATGCTTAAGCAATATCTTATATGGTGTAGAAAGTGAAACAAATATTGAAATCATCCCTAACAATTGTAATCACAATGTAGGGGTATATATCAATGCCCCCAAAATTGTATATTTTCGCTTTGAGATTTCCCTTTGTAGGTGCCCTTTTTTTTCCAGAAAGTGCCCTTTTTTCTTGGTGCCCCCCCCCCCACTTTGGAAGTCGCTCGGCCGCCCCTGCACATACACATACGTAATGTTTGTGGATAACTATTATTTTGATCACGTAAGCCTGTTCGTGGTTTTCCGCTGTATGATATAATGTCAACAATCGGTAACAGTTACGAACATAAGCCAAGGTTACATCCAGACATCGATCCGTAATTCCTAAACTAAAATCGACCTTCCGGTCCTAATATTGAATGTATAAATACCCCTCCCCCATCCTCGCGGCGAAGTTGGTGAAGAAGATGATTATTAAAGCAAATGAAGAAGAAGAAGAAGAAGAAGAAGAAGAAGAAGAAGAAGAAGAAGAAGAAGAGGGAGAAGAAGAAGAGGGAGAAGAAGAAGAGCAATAAGAGAAGAAATGTGTCAAAATTTTGAAATAAACGGACAAATAATATGAGCGATGACCCGACATGGCGTCAAAGATATTCTACCTTCTATCCCGTAAATCGAAAGTTAATAGTGTTCTCGGGCTCGGAATATGAGATCACTATCAGAGTTTCAAAGAAAAAAAGAAAATATCAATCAGTATTCACAGAGCGTACCAGATCTCTTTGAGTATAAGAAGGATGAAGGTTTCCAAAACAGTTTTCGCTAGGCTTCACACTGCTGTTCGTAATGAATAGACGTTCAAAGGTTTCCTCACAATCAAACAATATTTTTGACAACCTATTTTTGTTTCTCCTTTCCTTCTGTAACCGTGTGTCATAAATATCTTGGGTTGAAGTTGAAAAAAGTTAGAGGATGCACAGCTTCGAATGATACATAAGTCGATGTAAGAGCTACCATAGGCTATAAGAGAATAATTTTGCTGGCTGGTGTGCTAATCAAAGATCCTTCGGATCATCACCCTAGAATCACGTTGTGTAATCCCAGTTGCACCCACCTTTCTTCCTCATTTATCCCACAAATAAAACTATGTAATAATTCTCGTTCCGAACCTCTGTTTACAGTGATAACGAGTAATCTATGATAGTACATGCAGCTTTGATTTGGTCTCGCCGTGCGTATGCTCCATACAAATACGATGCATACTTTTACTTTATTGACCTTTCCGCAGCCGCAAGCACGAAATTGAATTGACATTTATTTCCATCATAATAACAATATTTACAAAGATAAAATATGGAATTTCATAACAGATAAAAATATCAAAATTACAGTTAAATTGACATAACAGCATTCAAAATATAAAGAAAATATGAAGGTATAAACCATGGTACAAATGGAAAATGGTGCATCCGTAAAAGCCAATAAGGCTTCACAATTAAATGCACCAGGCGCAGAAGTAATAACATATGCTTGGAAGAAGAAGAAAAAAGAAAGAAAAAAAGAAGAAAACAAAAATGAACAAAAAAGAGAAGTATTTAGTATGAGAGATGAGGTCTTAAAATAGATTATGCCTTATAAAGTGAGAGAAGATGTTTAGAGACTGACTGACCAAGCAAGCTGCTGTCAAGTTGTAACAGTTTGTCCACCAGAGAGTTACAAGATTGCAAGTTAAGAGTCATAGAATGTGCGAGAGGAAACGCCGTTCATCAGTGTTGGTACGGAATACAACTTTAAAAATCCTCCTCAATGTTTTAGTTCTGCATCATGAGCACATTCCAAATTGCTGTCGGGTTATGAATTCAGTCTTATTTCCAAAATATTTTCTGCAATAATCTGTTTACAAGTAAGCAGGTTCAACAGTGATGTAACTTTATCCAATCTCAGTTCTATGATATCTCTCCAGGATTATTATACATGTCTGCACGACTTCCACCGGATTAAATAACAGTCAGACTAAAATTCATAAACTCTTTATAGAGAACAAAAATAGTCACTCTGGACGCTCGCGTTGTCGTCTGTATTTGATTACACGTATTCGCCTGGCGGAAATATTCTCTATAAATATTGTAATTTACAGGACCGGTTCTAGAATCTAAGCAATCCGATTGGTCAATTGACATCACGTGGGCGTTAATTTTTTGTTCCCACCGTGCATATTTATCTTGCTTGATAACACACGCACAGTACCTGTCGATATCACTTTTGCGTAATATTTATTTATAATGCTCTCTCCATATTTATTTGTTTTGTGTATTGAAATTTTAGCTCATATGAAATAATCATCAGATAAAAGGAAGCAGTTTCGGAAATACAGAAATAGGGCAAGTTTTGTACGCAGATGATATAACGCTTATCATTAAAGATTCCAATTCATTTAAGAATTTTTATATTTTTTTTTATAACATTTCAGGATTAAAGTTAAAGGAAAAGACATTCATTTTACCCTTAGGTCCACAATTATCCACTCATATATTTCCTTTTGGGAAGCAAGTCGACATTGTTAAAATATTAGGAAGTCACTTTTTCAATACTCGAAGATATTAAAGAACAACTGTATTACAAAGAAATATTGAGCAAGATTTATAAATTGTTTACGTTGTGGAAGCAGCGTGATTTAACATTAATGGGGAAATTCAATTAATAAAAGTATATGGCTATTCTAAATTGATATATTTGGGACACACTGTATATATCCACACATACACGTAGGCGGCCCTCCCGGGGTGGGGGGGGGGGGGGGGGGCAGGGGGCACAGTGCCCCCACTTTTTCAAGCACTCTAAAAGTGCCCCTTTTTACATAGGAAAAATGCTCCTTTAACTTTTTAAGAAGTGCCCCTTTTTTCATAGGAATAGAACCTCTTTTACTTTGACAAGTGCCCCTATTAATTTTTAAAAGTGCCCCTTCCCATTTTTAACTCTAATAAGTGCCCCTTTTTTGGACACGTGCCCCTTTTCCTTCGACATGTTTCCATTTTCCTTTGCAATAAGTGTCAATTTCCATTCTCATAAGTGCCCCCTTCACCTCTGAAAGTTGTTGTATTTAAATCTGAGAGGTGCCTCTTTTACTTTGACAAGTGCCCCTTTTCTTTTGTAAGAAGTGCCTCTTCCCCTTTTATTAACTACCTCCATTTTAACTCGGATAAGCGCACCTTTTATTTTCAGATGTGCCCCTTTTCCTTTCTAATAAGTGCCCCTTTTCCTAATGAAAAGTGCCCCATTAAAAAAAGAGCCCCTTCCCCTTCTCACCTCTATTGACCTCTGATAGTTTCCCTTTTAACAATGATACGTGCCCCTTTTCCTTTCTAATAAGGGACCTATCCCTTTTCATAAATGTCCCTTTTCACCTCTTATAAATGCCGCTATCAAGATCTGATGGAGGCCCCTTTTCCGTCAACAAATGCCCATTTCCTATTCTCATGACTGACGTTTTTCATCCCTGATGAGTGCCTCCTTTTAGGGGTGTAAGAAATGCCCCATTTTCACCTCTGATATTTACTCTTTGTACTTTGGCTATTGCTCCTTTTCTTTCCTAATAAGTGTCCTCTTTTCTTCTCATTATTAAACGTGCCCTAGCTACTTTCAAGCGACTAAGAGGAATTTCCCCCAGAGCTCGCTCGCTACGCTCGCACGCATCTATAGATGATTTACTTATGTTACTTATCAAAGGTCTCTTCAGTCTTCCGTTATAAGAATGTGCTTATAACCCCATTAGGATTGGGTTTTTTCCTCTTTATAAGATGTAATTTATCGCACTACGACCTCACACATCTTACAAATTTTCCTCGCTCGCTTCACTCGCTCGCAGACAATTTTTTTTAGACAATCAAACCCAACTACAAAGCCTGATGCTTAAGCAATATCTTATATGGTGTAGAAAGTGAAACAAATATTGAAATCATCCCTAACAATTGTAATCACAATGTAGGGGTATATATCAATGCCCCCAAAATTGTATATTTTTGCTTTGAGATTTCCCTTTGTAGGTGCCCTTTTTTTTCCAGAAAGTGCCCTTTTTTCTTGGTGCCCCCCACTTTGGAAGTCGCTCGGCCGCCCCTGCACATACACATACGTAATGTTTGTGGATAACTATTATTTTGATCACGTAAGCCTATTCGTGGTTTTCCGCTGTATGATATATTGTAAACAATCGGTAACAATACGAGCATAAGTCAAGGTTACATCCAGACATCGACCCGTAATTCCTAAACTAAAATCGACCTGCCGGTCCTAATCTTGAATGTATAAATACCCCTCCCCCATCCTCGCGGAGAAGTTGGTGAAGAATATGAATATTAAAGAAAACGAAGAAGAAGAAGAAGAAGAAGAAGAAGAAGAAGAAGAAGAAGAAGAAGAGGGAGAAGAAGAAGAGCAATAAGAGTAGAAATTTGTCAAAAGTTTAAAATAATCGGACAAATAATATGAAAGTCATCAGTGTTTTAAATATGAGTTCACTAAATCTATGTGAATCTCAAAGTAGTAATTTTGGCTAGTGTCAGGCGCGGATCCAGGGGGGGGGCCGAGCGGGCCTTGGCACCCCCCCCCCCCCGCAAAAAAAAAAAGAGAGAAGAAAGGAAAAGAAGGGAAAGGGAAAGAGGAGAGAAAGGGAAAGAAAGAAGAGAAAGAAGAAAAGAAAAGGGGAAAGAAGGAGATCGGGGGGGGGGGCGAAAGGGCACTGCCTCCCAGGCTGTTGACCCCCCCCCCCAATCAAAAAAATAAGAGAGAATGAAGGATAGTGGAAGAAAAAGGAAAAGAGGAGATACTGGCGTACTGATAGGGGGGGGGGGGGGGGGCTAGGGGGAAATCAAATTCAAACGTGGTTTATTTCTTATTCCACAACGGTAGATAACAAATAATGCTGAATTTCCGAGATGTTTTCCTCACTTTTTAGTAAATTATATGTTTGTATGTGTTTGTTTGAAAATGACAAATTCCTAAATTTACAGCCAGGCAAGAAATATGATTCTTGGGATTCCTACATGTCAAGGCCCGAGGTACGGCGGGGATCGGGAGCCCCGAGCTCCCCCCTCCCCCCACTTTTTTGAAAAAGTATATTAAAGAGAAATAAAATAGAATGAGAGCAAGAAAGAAAGAATAGTTAACTGCCAGTGTTAAAAAATAATGAGGCATCAAAATATGCTTATCTGACCGTGATTAAATGCCTAAAACCCCTAAGCTTCCGGGGGCTCTGCCCCCTGGAATCCACCTAGGGCCCTACGGCGGGACCTTAGATGCTCATCTGGCGGTAATTTAATGCCTAAAACCCCTGATTTTGGGGGGCTCCGCCCCCTACACCCTACGCCAAATAGTGACCTGCCAGTGTCACAAAATAATAAGGTATACAAAAAAATGCTCATCTGACCTTAATTAAACGCCTAAAACCCCTGAGCTTCCGGGGCCGGCTTTGCCGCCTCGACCCCACCAGGGGCCCTAAGGCGGACCCCTGAATGCTTATCTGACCGTAATTTATTGCCTTAAACCCCTGAGCTTGAGGGGTTAGACAAGGTATCAAAATGTGTTTATCTGACCGCAGGCGCGTAGCCAGGGGGGGGGGGGGGCAGTCCCCCCAAATCGGAAGAGGACGTAGGAAGAAAAAGGAGCAGACAAAGAACATCTTTGAAATTCAGACAAGGATTAAGAGAATAGAGAACGGTACCACGCATCATCTTCTTTCTCTAATAATTTAATGAAACGTCATAGCTTCGCGCAGGAGGGGAGGGGGGGGGGGGGGACTGAATTCAGACAAGGATTAAGAATCGAGAACGGTACAACGAATCGTCTTCTTTCTCTCATAATCTTATGAAACGTCAAAGCTTCCGAGCTTCGCGCGGGAGGGAGGGAACCTGAATTCAGACGAGGATTCAGAGGCGAGAACGGTAATACGAATCTTTAATGATTTAATGAAACGTAAAAGCTTCCGCGCTTCACGCGGGATGGAGGGGGAACTAAGTTCCGTTGAGGATTTTTTTCGATTATTTTCGAGAACGGTACATCGAATCGTCTTCTTTCTCTAATGATTTAATGAATCGTAAAAGCTACCACGCTTAGCGCGGAAGGGGGAAAACTGAATTCAGACGAGGATTAAGAGACCAGAACTGTACAACGAATCGTCTTGTTTCTCTAATGATTTAATGAAACGTAAAAGCTTCCGCGCTTCGCGCGGCAGGAGGGTGGGGGGGGGGGGGAGAATCTAAATTCAGACGAGGATTATTTTCGAAAACCGTACAACGAATCGTCTTCTTTCTCTAGTGATTTAAGGAAATTTAAAAGCTTCCGCGCTTTGCGCGGGAGGGGGGGGGGGGGGAACCTAAATTCAGACGAGGATTAAGAGTCGAGAACTCGACAACGAATCGTCTTCTTTCTCTAATAATTTAATAAATCGTAACATTTTTCGCGCAGGAGGGGAGGGGGGGACTGAATTCAGACAAGGATTAAGAATCGAGAACGGTACAACGAATCGTCTTCTTTCTCTCATAATCTTATGAAACGTCAAAGCTTCCGCGCTTCGCGCGGGAGGGGGTAACCTGAATTCAGACGAGGATTCAGAGGCGAGAACGGTAATACGAATCTTTAATGATTTAATGAAACGTAAAAGCTTCCGCGCTTCGCGCGGGATGGAGGGGGAACTAAATTCCGATGAGGATTATTTTCGATTATTTTCTAGAACGGTACAACGAATCGTCTTCTTTCTCTAATGATTTAATGAAAATTAAAAGCTTCCGCGCTTCGCGCGAGAGGAGGGAACCTGTATCCAGACGAGGATTAAGAGTCAAGAACTGTACAGCCAATCGTCTTCTTTCTCTCATAATCTAATGATACCTAAAAGCTTCCGCACTTTGCGCGGGAGGGGGGGGGGACCTGAATTCAGACAAGGATTAAGAGTCGAGAACTGTACAACGAATCGTCTTCTTTCTTTAATAGTTTAATGAAACGTCAAAGCTTCCGCGCTTCGCGCAGGAGGGGGAGGGGGGGGGGGGCACCTGAATTCAGACGAGGATTAAGAGTCGAGAATCGTCTTCTTTCTTTAATAGTTTAATGAAACATCAAAGCTTCCGCGCTTCGCGGATCGTCTTCTTTTTTTAATAGTTTAATGAAACGTCAAAGCTTTCGAGCTTCGCGCAGGAGGGGGAGGGGGGGGGGGGGGGGACTGAATTTAGACAAGGATTAGGAGTCGAGAACGGTACAACGAATCGTCTTCTTTCTCTAATGATTTAATGAATCGTAAAAGCTTACACGCTTCGCGCGGAAGGGGGAAGACTGAATTCAGACGAGAATTATTTTCGAAAACGGTACAACGAATCGTCTTCTTTCTCTAATGATTTAAGGAAATTTCAAAGCTTCCGCGCTTTGCGCGGGAGGGGGGACCTAAATTCAGACGAGGATTAAGAGTCGAGAACTCGACAACGAATCGTCTTCTTTCTCTAATAATTTAATAAATCGTAAAAAAATTTGCGCTTCGCGCGGGAGGGGACAAACTAATTTCAGACGAGAATTATTTTCGAGAACGATACAACGAATCGTCTTCTTTGTCTAATATTTTAATGAAACGTCAAAGCTTCCGCGTTTCGCGGAGGAGGGAGAAGGAAACTCGCCCCTCCCTGCACCGACCCCCCCGCATTACGTCACTGTTGGTCACCATTACATACCAATATTTGGCTCGCATAATTTCAAATTTGGCCCCCCCCCCCCTAAGAAATCCTGGATTCGCGCCTGGCTATTGTTACGTATTAATGCATTTCTCACCCGTTCGGATTGTTTGTTTTTGTCTCCTAAGCGCCTTTGCCTTCAGGTCACCAATTATAACTAGCCTATTATCATAGATCATCTAAAAGAAAAATCCTTTAAAAATCCTTTAAACAAACAGAACTTTGTTATTCCTGGCTCATTTTTCCAGATTGAGGTGTCATATGAAAGGGCAGAAAATGAACTTTCTAGAAATGTGATTTTCTCTTTGAAATTCAGATACCGCCTGCCAAATGGCTGTTTGGTTTCCTCTCTTCAAATTATTTTTAATCACTCATGCGTGAAATATGCATCATATGAGTTGCATCAAATAAAAGAGAAGGATCTAAGCTTTACAAATATGCGTAATTCATCAATTATAATTGTGATTAAGTTATGATAAAACATCGATAATTCTCAGTTTTGTTTTTTCTGGGACGCACTGTATATATCCACACATACACACGCACACAGGCACCCATGTACATATACCTAGATCCTTGTGCACGCTGCACACGAAGCGTCATTTTGATTCAAGTCAGTGATTATACTGATCATTTTGCTTTCCCTGTTTGTACAATGTCATAATATAGCAATTCAAAGACTGGGCAAGTTGCTGACACAGTCTTACATCAGGCAACCATGCAATGACTCGTGTCCCACCGGTTTTAATGATATGAGTAATTATAAGACGGGTTCTTTAATGTAAGTAATCCGATTGGTCGATTGACATCACGTGGGCGCGTATTAGTTCTTCCCATCGTGCGAAACATCTCCCATCAAAATTGATGTGCACTGACTAAACTTCGCGCACTGGCCTTGCGTTAACACACTCGCAACAGTGCATTATTTGTGTAATGGCTCCAAACATGTGTTATGTTAGTACTTTACCGGCTGACATTAACGAACACCAATAATCCTTTTTTTCATTTAAAAGGTTCATGCGCAATATACAGTGCCATTCCATTTTCAGTTTGTAATTCTTTTCCAGTAATAAAATAACCCTAGTTTGGGAGCAAAAGTCATGGTTGGAATGAAATTGTTTTAACAATGAATAGATAGCATGATTCGAAAATGAGTCATATTGGCGAGGTGTTCGTTTCTTTTTAATAACTTTGGACATTTTTGTATCTTTTTACTTGCAAGTGTTGGAAATAATGACAATTTTGAACGATTGTTCCTGTATGCTGATTGTAGAATTGAGTAGGTCTATGTACAATAGATGTAGACTAGACACCATGTCATGTCAACAAATATAAAAATATTGAAAATTCGTTTGAGTGCAGACAGTCTTCCGTAATAGTTTGCAAAGAATAGAAAAAGAGAACAATAAAGAATAAACTCAAAAGACCTTCGACTTTATACCTCATAACACCGGGTGATAAATGTTGGATAAACAAACATAGATTCTAATGGGCTGAACTGTTTTTTTTTCTTCTATTGTATTTTGCACTTGGCTTCTTTACGCTGATTCATTGTTTTGCTTAGTCACGATGATAATAATAATGATAGCGATGATGATGATGGTGATGGTAATGATGATGACGATGAAGATGGCGATGATGATAATGTTGATGGTGATTGCGATGATGATGTTGGTGATGACGGTACTTTTACTTCTACAACGATAACGTCCTCGCTGAATAGCAGCTTGTAACAGAGAGGAGAGGCGGCGATTTCTTTTCATGACCGGGGGGGGGGGGCGAAATTGAGGGTGCATTGACGTAATGAGCAAAATCGTTTGAGAGGGGGGGGGGGGGCATGTGAGGATTTCAGTTTCAGTTTTCCTTCCCTATGTTCTTCAATATTACGTTCTTTATCGTGCAGTTTACCCTATCAAATTGATAGTGAGTTGATGTTTTGAGTGTTAGGTAATATCGTCGCATAATTAGCACAATGAACCCTCCTGGAAACAGGCCAGTCTGAGACAGATGATTAAGACTGAGCCAAAATGACAGGAATTATATGATATTCATGCCAAATCGGATAATACATCATGAATATCAAATCATAGGCGAAGCTGAGTACCGGTCATGCGATTACACCGTGATAGAAGTCGCCTGGAAGCTGCTGGGAAATATTATGTAGTACAATGTAAACTGTGATATTTCGTAATCATTAAAATATAATTGAATTGATTTAGCCGTGCTAAAATTCACGTTCACTGCACACAGAGATCAATCCGTGCATAGGGCTATACAAACATGTGGCATGAATGTGTGGTCAAACCCCTGTTTCTATTTTAGGCACATTTCGAATATAATTGTATTTGGAGAAGCAATCCTTTTCAGGATATATATATGCCCATATGATATTCTCCGAACTGACATAAAGAAGAGAAAGGCCAACAATTATAGAAGTTCCGTTTTACTAGAACTCAACTTTCTCTTTGATAGGGTTTGAATTCTTGATAGTAAGCCAATGACCCCTGTCCCTTCATAGGAACGCGGGGAAATGAGAACTTCCGCAACTTCCATTTACTGAATTAAATGAATCAAGTGAAAAGGAATAATGCTTTTATATGTACATCGAATCGTTGCTTTGAATCTTGTATACTGAATAGAATATGACAAAATAGAATAAGAGATTTATATGTGAACTTTGGAGACGTTTTGGTTTGGATGACTTATGCTGCAAAATAAATTTGATCTAATCATGGTTTGTAAGAAATATGAAGAAAAAAACAATGTAACAATAAAATGTAGAAATTGATTTTCTCGAATAATTGGGAAAAATAATATATTAGTAGGGGAAAAAACTGGAAACGCAACTTAATGTGTTTTCCTTAGGGTGGGTGGGGGAGGGTGAGGGGGCAATGGAATTGTACTATTCTGATTGAAAATGTGCCTTTAATCAATACATTCATAATCCGTGATGATTACATGTAGTGTCGTGTACACAGTTTCCTCTCAATGTAACAATAAAATGTAGAAATTGATTTTCTCGAATAATTGGGAAAAATAATATATTAGTAGGGGAAAAAACTGGAAACGCAACTTAATGTGTTTTCCTTAGGGTGGGTGGGGGAGGGTGAGGGGGCAATGGAATTGTACTATTCTGATTGAAAATGTGCCTTTAATCAATACATTCATAATCCGTGATGATTACATGTAGTGTCGTGTACACAGTTTCCTCTCTGTTGTTACTAATATTTGAATTGTCTGACCTTCTTTTGTTTGGCGGGGCGTAGTGTATGTGGATAACTATTATTTTGATCACGTAGGCCTGTTCGTGGTTTTCCGCTGTATGATATAATGTAAACAATCGGTAACAATACGAACATAAGCCAATGTTACATCCAGTCATCGATCCGTAATTCATCAACCAAAATCGACCTTCCGGTCCTAATCTTAAATGTATAAATACCCCCCTCCCCCATCCTCGCGGAGAAGTTGGTGAAGAAGATGAATATTAAAGCAGACGAAGAAGAAGAAGAAGAAGAAGAAGAGGGAGAAGAATAAAAACGAGAGAAGAAGAAGAGCAATAAGAGCAAACATGTGGCAAAAGTTTGGAATAAATCGGACCAATAATATGAAAGTCATCAATGTTTTAAATATGAGATCACTAAAATCTATGTGAATCTCAAAGTAGTAAGTTTGGCTAGTGTAACGTATCAATGCATTCCTCACCCGTTCGGATTGTTTGTTTTTGTCTCCTTCAGGGCCTTCACGGTACCCATTATAACTAGCCTATTATTATAGATCCTCTAAAAGAAAAATCCTCCGATTCAAATTCAGATTCAGAATAATTTTATTGATCCATTTGGAAATTCAGTTGTTTGCATTTAATACTTAAAGCACATAAACATTACAGTAGCAGATTAACAATGACACATTCATATGGAATCACGGATATAAATCATTTTTTACATAGTGGAATAATAAAAGAAAATAAATGAATGGACTCACAGCACTATTGAAATTCGGAAATAGTATTGTTATGATCAGGCGCGCCGGAAGCAGTTTTGGATTGGGGAGGGGGGGGGGGGGGGTGGGGGTTAAACATTCCAGGAGGCTCACCTTCCAGGGGCAGTGGCGTAATGAGCTAAAACGTTTGGAAGGGGGGGGGGGGCACCACTCTTACATGGTACATGCAGGCCCAATGCGGAACGTTTTCCAAAATGGAGTATTATAACGATCAGGTAGAGCGTAAATTGGCGTGGAGTCCAGGGACAGAGCCCCGACAGGGGGTCAAGGGGCTGAGCCCTGGAAACGACGCGTTTGCAGGCATTAAATTACGCTCAGATAAGCATATTTAGATACCTTATTTGTGACACTGGCAGGTCACTAATTGGTAAGGAGTCCAGGGGGCAGAGCCCCCGGAAGATCAGGAGTTTTAGGTATTTAATTACGGTTAGATGAGCATCCAGGGGCCCTATTTGAGGCCATTGATGTGGTCCGGGGGGCAGAGCCCTCGGACGCTCAGGGGTTTTAGGTATTGAATTACGGTTAGATGAGCATCCAGGTGCCCTATTTGAGGCCATTGATGTAGAACAGGGGGCAGAGCGCCCTGAAGCTCAGAAGTTTTAGACATTTACCTACGGTCAGATAAAACATCCAGGGGCCCTTCTTAGGGCCCTTCGTGGGTCACTTATTTGTTTCTTCTCTCTCTTTCTTTCATTTTCTCCGTAACATACTTTTAAAAAAATGAGGGGGGCTCGAACCCCGGAGCCCAGCCGTTCGGCAGGCCCTGACATGAAGGCTTCCAGATAAGCTTATTTTTCGCCTGACTGTAAATTTGGGAATTTCTAAATTTCCAACAAACGCATACAAAGGTATGACTTTTGTAAATCACTGGTATCGAATAAGAAATACCCCCATCAGTACGCCAGCGTTTAGGGGCTCATGTCTTCTCACCCCTATAACAAGAAACACACACGCTTACCCATCCTCTCACAATATTTCCACGATATGCGCGTATCGCTATTATAAAAACATCCATTGATAAATATAGGGAGCATGCGGAATTTTAGGAAATTTAATTCCTGTTAACTTTCCTTTTCTTTAAATGGAATTTTGTATGTGATTTGATTCAGGTTTTTATTATTGTTATGTTCTTTTGGGTTCAAAATACAAACCATCTTTAATTCCTTTACTGCTCGGGGGTGGGGGGGGGGGGGGGAGTTTTTTTGCGGGGAGGGCGAGTGCCCCCCCCTGCCCCCCAACTTCCGGATTCTATGGTTATAATTTTGTATTATTATTATTTTTAACATTATTATTATCATTATCATCATCATACATTTTGAAAAATTGACATTTTGTTACAAGTTTGTGTGTTGGAACAAATAGGAGAGTTGGGCCAATTTGAATTCCACTATCTTTACGTATATTGATTAAAACAATAACAAAATCACATCTTTCCCATTATTCTAATTGTATTGTTTGTCCGACTTGTTTAAAACGTCGCCAAACTGTTTCTCCCATTTTTTCTGCTTTCTATCAAATTATTTTTAGGTTAGGTTTTTAAGTAAAATCTGGAACAGTGACACACAGCTATCTTAAAACATGAGGACGCTAGTCAACATGCATGTGGCGCTGTGCCTATTGTTCCTCTATATTTTAAAATTGGCTTGCCTACGATAAGTATGGCCTCTAAAGTTAATATGACTTTGAAATAGTGTGATTCTTGACTACAGGTATGCTCCATGATGACCCCAAAATGCAAATTACATCGTGGCAGTGAATAGGTCAAATCGATTATTCTTGTGTATACGAATAAAAAAGAGTGAATTTTGATGACGACAAAAACACACTCGCTTATAAAGTGAATGATCAATCAACAAGTTAAAAACATCACCAACCCCAACAGCAACAGCAGCAACAAAAGCATAACAACGAATATAATAACAAGAACAAGAACAAACAACAAATGTTTCAACCATTCCCATTTGAACCCCGACTCTCTCGCATCCCTAAACAAAACAAATTGAGCCATTTTGTCAATTTCTATAAATAAATGTTGTGTTTAGCTTCTACGCAGTAGACGATGTTAAAGGCACACTGTCCTACTTGTAGCTACTTGCTCCCTCTATATAGAAAACTTCCCAAATCGGTGCCTGTTGGTCCCCCATGATCCTCTTTTTCTTATGCTAAATGAGAGCTGTCACAGTGACCTCGATGGCTCTCTGGGTGGTCTAATCCCTTCTAGCTGCAGTAGTAAAGCCTCCCTTTAAGTTAAAACTCCAGAAGAGTTGCATGTCTACAGCGTCATGCCATTTTAAAAGGAAGGAGAATAGAAATATGCGTATACATGAGAAATGATAAAGGAAAAACAGTCTGTGAGTGCAGACTAGGTCTGACAAGGATTATCGTAACAATGCTATGATCCAAAATATTAATAACATCCGCTGATAATGATCTTGTGTGTGTATTGGGTTTTTACATTTACAGACGTGTATCAATCAGATATGATTATTTACGTCTGGGGACCGACCTATAATTATACGTCACCATCCGAAAGACGTGACTCAGTTTCGTACCTGCGTCTAGCTCGGCTGAATCAGTTTGTAACTTCCATTGTTAGTTGGGTTACAGGCGCACGCCACAACGCCTTCCGCTGTGACCTTACTTCAGCCGCAATGTTTAATCTCCGTTCCGGTAGTCTAACAACGCATATCTTTTTAAACCGAGGAAAAGTTTGTTTGTTGACATCATGGCAAATCATGGCAAATAATCCGGAAATAATTATCCCTGTTATTTGTTGGAACCATATATTGACCCATTTTGATGGAATGTGTGGTTAAATTACACATCAAACAAACAACCTTGTTATAGTTAATTGAATGAGTAACTTACACGAACATGTTGTATTTGCCAAATGAGTAAATTTGATTAAATAAGGTAATTAAATCCAGATTAAAGTTCACTTGTATTTCTTGAAGGTTGAGGCTCATTTTGGAAAGTTTTATGGAATAGGTTTTTAAAGAATGATTCATGATATTTATCAAGCACGGTTTAAACAAGTACAACAACAGCTAAATTCATCCTAAGTTAATACATTAAATGTACCAAACGTTGATATATACATATATACATCTGTATAAGGCCAAAAAAAAAAACATGTTTAGCGTCCTGTTTTTTTCGAAAAATAGGAAGGAGGAGGCCCCCTTTTTTTTTTCTTTCAAAATGGCCGCTCAAAATGGCTGCTCGGTACATTTTCCCTGACAGTCGGGCCATTTTTCAAGATGGCCGCCGACATTTTTTTTTTTTTTTTTTTTTAAATCAGAAAGAGATCCATTTTGGCAGTGTTTTTCTTCTTCATTTTCTTAACAAAAAAAAATTCTAAAAAAAATTCTAAAAAAAATTCTAAAAAATAAATAAAATAGAAGGCGGCCCCTTAAAAGGAAGCGGGCGGGGACGCTAAACATTTAAGTGGCCTAATGTATAATATAACGCGAAAGGAAATGAGAGAAAATTTGTTGCGTAGCTTAAATCAAAGTTCCGCATTGATGTCCTCCGTTTCAGAATCTGTTTTGCAATTAATTACTGAAAGTTGCAAATTTGTCAACCTGTAATTCTGTCGATTGAATCTGGTGTCCCCGAAGCCAGTGACCCGTCTCCGTGGTCTTGTGGTTTAGGCTTTCTATTGGCGTTCTACAACCCGGTTCCAGGCAGAAATACTTTTCCAACCCTTGCACAAAATAGGGACTTTTAGATTTGCACAACGACAACGTGGATTGCTACGATCGACGTCCTTTTAATGCACTGCCTTGAATGGACGTCACACGTATCAGTCCACGCAAATCTAAAAGTCCCTATTGTCCAAAGGGAGGACAGCAATAGGGAACTTTGATTTAAGCGACGCAACCGTAACTCTCTCATTCTTTTCGTATGATATTTATTTCTTGGAGAGATGCTAAAACTGTTGTATAGGTTATTTCCTTTCATTTATACATATATATAATATATAAATATACGTGTAATACATATAGCAATTAGTAATAGGAAAATATTATTCAGAAAAATGGTAGCTTTACCTGCCTAGTGGCTCAACGTTAACTCATTTGGGAAATGTGGCATGATAAATACTCGCAATTACACTTTGGCTGAAGACCTATCTGTCATAAAAAAGGTTACTCAATCTATTTTCACACAATATAGCTGTTAATGAATTAACAGCAGATTAAAGATGACGCTCTACACCTTTACTGTCAATTAACAGCACGGGAAACTAAACAACACATATTATGTTATCGCTGTGTAAGTAAATGTGTATTTTTAAAAAGGTACGGAATGGTTCTTTTAGTAAATGTTGCTTTAAACTTGTACAGCATCATCAAAGTTGAAATGAATACACGTATACTTAGTAATTAGACAAACTTTAGTAGCTTTAGCTGTAAGTATGTAATCGGCAACGTTTTCTACAATTTACCAAGAATTTTCGCGTTCTACTTTGACATTGTTTAAGGCTCCTTTCTGTATTTCTCTATGGTATGTATAAGTAGGATGGAAACAAAAGGTTGGAAAATTTGTTTATGCCCGGATTTTTATGCTAAAAAGAATTATGTAGGAAGTCATTAATACTGTACTTTTTATCGAGGTAATATCATAAACAATCTTTAAGGTAATAGAGATTTAATTATGCTGAAGCATAACATATGTTATCCCGCGTTTACTAGAATTGGAATTGTTGCCAAAATAGAATTCAAAGTCACAGTGAACAATATAGGAATATCGGCCAAATCGTGAATTAATCTCATCACTTGAGAAGGGCATTTCAAACTGACACCATCACTTGTCTATGTATATCATGGGGTTGATGATTAGATGTGTCATTCGCTTGACATACCTGAATTATGGTAATATTATGGCAATAACGGTGTAGTTATTGTTCATACAATAGGTAGTAGTATCTAGACACTTTCCTTATTTAAGGTTACATGGGCTTTGCATGTGAGAAACTATATCGTCATCGAGAAGAAAAAAAAAGAAAAAAAGAAGAAAGACAGAGAGAAAGAAAGACAACATCTGCATGACTGCATGAAGTCAAACTTGACTGAAGACAAAATGATTTTAGGACAAAAATGATTCTAAGGAAATACATGTAGTCAGAACTGTAACTTTAAATTAATAACAACGATAATGATAACAATATTAGTGTGGTGAAAGTAATGATGAAGATTAAAATTATATTAACTAATACTACTACTACTACTACTACTACTACTTCTACTTCTTCTTCTACTTCTTCTACTACTAATTCTACTACTAATACTAACTACTACTAATTACAATAATACCAATATGAAAATGAATATGATGATAGTATTAAATACAAATGATACAAATAATGGGAATAATTATGATAATAATCATGATAATAATAATTAATAAGGATATTATAAATGGTAGTAGCAATAATAAGCCTAATGATAAAAATAATAATAAGACAGGTTTTTTCAAATTTTGTCGAAGACGCTCTTGTTTTCTGTGTGGAGTTTTGTTTTTATCACAGCGCAGTAGAGTATATTTATAGCTACATAAACTGATCTACTTATTATTATTAATAATGATAACAATGATAATAATAATGGCAATAACAACAATCTTACTTTCGTTTATTGTCAGTCGGTAGAGCAGTGGTCTCGTAATCCAGTGACCCGGGCGCGTTATTTTCTTTTGCGGCACATATTGGGGCTTTTTTTTTTTTAAAGGGGTTGTGATTTAACCTTAACCCTAACCCTACACTTTTCTATAGGCTCAACACGCACCTAATCCCAATATGTGCCGCCGAAAAAAAATAACGCCGCCCGGGCGTTTCATGCTGTCGTACGTGTAAATGAATCCTGCCGGTGATTCGTGGCAGTGATTCAAAGCCCGTACCATCCGGGGCCGTATTCTGAAAACATTGTAAGTTGTCGAAACAAACTAGAATTGCACAATTTTTGTTTTAACATTGATGCTTACGCAGATGTCTCTTTTAACTTTTCGTGAACGAAGCCAGTTTTTCGTAAACATCAACCATGCTAACCGATGACTTGTCCTAGTTTAGATTTGTTATAACAATAAATTATTAACATCGCTTTACTAACATAAGAGATAACATCCTTGTCAAGATACCACCCTGGTCCATAATGTATTGACTTATCTATTAGAGTATATAAGACCATGCCACCTCTCACCCCCTCTCACCCTCTCTCGTCACCCTCTCTCCCTCCCCCTCTCTCTCTTTCTCTCTCTCTCTCTCTCTCTCTCTCTTTCTAATATATCGGAGGTAAGTCATCAAATTACGCAAACATGATGACGAAGAGTAGATACATGCATGCAATCCAACAATTTGTTGTTTAGGTCACGAATTACTTAGGCTTTGCGGGTGTTTACTTTTGAGGCGCTTTTCATAATTTTCAGTAGATCGCATGCTTTTTGTATTATTTTGTATTAATATTTTTCTTTTACTTGATTATTTGTAACTGCTCAAACTCTACACCAAGATATTTCTTTCAGATGTAAACCGTTTCCAAGGTAATGCGCCTTAATTGATACTTTCATTAAAACTATTTCCGCATTGCTTTGGAAGCGCTTTAAAAAATTATGAATGCTGATTCTTGTCCTATCCACTTGATAAAGACGCAACGTACGTCGAAAATTCGGGAACTAATAAAACCTGTCGGATTTAAAGCACGAAACTTCCTTTCTTCATCATTTTTAATTGTGCATTGTTTATATTTATATACAATGTTATATACAGTGCATAATGAAAGATATGATCATGGAATATGCACGAGAATTGAAAGGAGAATATACTGAGACTGGACTTTATAATGATTCCAATAGACCAATAAACTTGAAAATTCCAGTTGCATTTATTAGTCTTATAACATTTTTTAAATAGATTTACACAACAAACGTGTACGAACAAAAGCTCCATTTATCCCTGTTAAGAAATTAAACTAAACAAAATGGCTTTAACCGAAATATCTTTTTCTGATCTTATCTTATATATAATTACGATAACAGTAATACAATTTTCTTCGGAACAATCAAGACAACTATCGATCCTTGAATGACAATAAAGAGGGGGAATACAGCCCGCGAGAGCGACAGCGCACGAGATTGACAGCAACATAAACCGACAGTCAACGAGATACAATAAAGTTGGTCTTGCCGGCCTTCTGACAACCTTTTGGAGGGTTCACTATACAGATAACCCCAATACCGACATCCCACTAGTCCGTTCTCGAGATCTTTCAAGCCACTTTAGGGTTCACTAGACCCGGTGGGCAAGGAGACCAACAGCCTAAAAGACCGAAATGTTCCTTTGTTTTTTCTATGTTATGTCGGTCTCGTGGGCTGTCGGTCTACTGGGATGACCTCAAAAATCATATAATTCGTTGCAATATAATTACTTACGTTATATGCAAGTTCATGTAAAGAGAAACCCAACAACTTTAGCTTAAAGTAAATGTATACATTAAAAATAAACATCTAAAATACGTATAGTTCATT
The DNA here is from genome assembly GCA_035222895.1 of Strongylocentrotus droebachiensis. Classification (NCBI taxonomy): domain Eukaryota; kingdom Metazoa; phylum Echinodermata; class Echinoidea; order Camarodonta; family Strongylocentrotidae; genus Strongylocentrotus; species Strongylocentrotus droebachiensis. The sequence goes on along the minus strand of JAVYIG010001672.1, from coordinate 157,652 downwards.
TTTAAACATAATCTATTAAATATAACACAGCAAATGTAATTTGACTCTATCAGTTCATATTGTGGGCCTGTAAATTCAGTTATATACTCATTATCTGTTTGCAGTACTCAATAAAAATGCACTAATTGAAAATGAAAATGACCGTAAAGTTGCAACCTCGATCAATATCTCCGTCGCACATAAAATACAAAAGGCTGTCATTTTTGAGAAAGTAGGGGTAGTAAATTAATAATAGTTACAACACTGCCAACCTTTTTCATTCTTTCACGGAATGTTAGCCGGACTCTTATTAGTTCTGAAGTAATAAATACTATTTAAATCAAGGTATTACTGCAGTGACCTTGAGTAATTTCAAGGAATATTTAATGAGGTTTTTATGATGTTGCTGCTCATAGCCTTTTGGAGCGACTATATAACATTGCGTTTTTTAAAGGCAAATTATCTTTTATTTCCATTGATCGTGTAGCTGAGAAAGTTACCTTATTTGCTGACAATTTATTGTTTTAAATTCTATAAATAGAAATATTTCGTATAATCGATGGAAATAAAAGATGAACGTATTATAAAATGTACACACAATTCTTTATTCATCATTATATATATATATATATATATATATATGTATATATATATATATATCTAACGGCCACGCCACGCCGTATTCTATTATGATTAAAATAATAGAATCGAGCTCCGAGTGAAATCAGGTTTTTGTATTGGTCCGCTAGCTATATGACTTTCACTCGGGGGTGGGGTTAGTCTCAAATAGACCACTGTATCAGTGTATGATATTATATTATTAAAAGATAAAATAAAAAGAGACAAATCCAGAAATAAAGTGCTTGGACACGATTTGAATTACGATGTCACTTGGAAATTATTTAATTAATATGAATGACAAATCTCATCCATCAAATCAGAATAATAGAAATAATACAATTTATATATAAATGTTGCAATAAATATAATTGCAAAGTATTCTTAAGAGTTAAAGGGCGACTTAATTCTTACTTAATTAGTTACAGTCTAATGGGGAAGGGAAGGGATAGGTTAATGGAAATGAAGTTAGTAATTATGGCCACTTAGCTCGCTGATATTTCGATCGAGGACTTGACTTGGAGCGGGATGCGACTGGGACGAACTTGGACGAGACTTGGAGAAACTTGACTTGGCGGGAACGAAGCTGGACAGGATATGACAGGAACGAAGCTGGACGGGAATTGGCGGGAACGAAGCTGTACGTGACTTGGTGGGACTGGAACTTGACGGGTACGTAAATGAAGCTGGACGTGACTTTGGACTAAACTGGAAACAGTTCTTTATTATGTTTCACAGACACTTTCCCAAATGACTGGAGCTGGAGTTGACATGGAGTTGACTTTAAAATACGGAAGGTGTATTTTAGAATTGGCTCAACCTCTCGAAGTGTCTAAACTGTGTTCGAATTCTCTAAAGTCCAAATCTGGAAACAGATTGTATACTGGATCTGAAGTTGAAGCACTGATGAGTTAGAGATGGATTAGAAGGAGAAAGGTTCCGGGTGGGGACGTTCCAGGTGGGGGTTTCCAAGAGAGGGGGATTCCAAGTGAGGGGGTTCCAAGTGAGGATTTCATGCAGGGGATGGGGGTTTTATACCTAATTACATATTCACAATCTCGATTCCGAGATCTCCTCCTACAAAATACTCTTACACCAAACTTCACTATTTCGTTATAATTACAGTAGGTGACTGGGCGGGCATAATACTTGATGGACACTCAAACAGTGTTCCTGAACCATTAATCCTAATATTCCGATTGGGCGAAAGTAAAAATAAGGGGGAAGGAGTAGAAAATACAAATGCTCATTGGTCAGTTGGGGATATTCCTGCTACTACTTCTTTGATGACTCAGCTCCTTTTACCAAGAAAACAAATGTCTTGTCTTCCAACCCAAACTGGTATTTGTAGAGGGATAATTTATTTGCCTGTTTCCCACTATTTGCCTGTTCATAATCAGTCAACACAAACACTGGTTGAATATGGGCTTTGTCTAACTGAAAGTCTTTCTCTACAAACATCCTATTCTTGGAATCTTTGGACCAGTAATGACCAGGTATCATCTCACTGTAGTTCGCTGACCTCAAGTAGGAAGAAAGATGATGAAATAGGAGAGGGAGCGGGAAAGAGAGAGAGAGAGAGTATCATCTCACTGTAGTTTGCTGACCTCCAGTATAGAGGATGAGGCAATAAAAGAGGGAGAGAGAGAGAGAGAGAGAAGGGGGGAGGGGGTTACCTGGTTTAAAGGGAGATATCTCTACTTCGCTACATATATATATATATATATATATATATATATATATATGACAATATATACCACTACACTACACGATTTCACCTAGAAATGGTACAAACAAATGAATAAAAAGGGACGACGTTGTACATGTACAAATTAAGAAAATGAAATGTAGAGGAATTAAAAACAAGTAATTTTTTTCACAAAAAAAGAAGAAAGAAAACAAAAATAGATTAAAACAATATCAGTACAGCGTAAACATGTTTTTAATGAGGTTTCATTAGGTTTCGTTCGAACTCGAGGAATCTTCATCACCACTGTCAGCATCCTCTTCACTACTTTCACCACTCGAACTCGAATCGACACTGTTTCCTTGATTTGAAGTAGTGGTTGATTCTGCAAATGTGTGGGTATGAAGGTGTGTTCGGTGGTGGGAGTGGAGTGGGGGGGGGGGTGAGGTAGAAATGCGTTTGTGTGGTAGAAAGAAATGGAGGAGAGGACCAAAACAAGAAAATGGTGGGGAAAAAAGGTGGACAGAGAGAAAGAGAGAGAGAGAGAGAGAGAAAGAGATAACGAGGGATAGACGGGAGAAGCAGAAGGATGTATAGAAATAGGAAAATAAAAATATAGGGACAAAAAGAAAAAGGAAGAATATAGATGAACAAAGGGGAACTTAAATAACTTTCTATTATATCATATGTTTTTGTAATAGATAACACCTTTGTGTGAAAGATTCATTCATATATTTAAAAAAATAATAGTCATCGAATTTTCTCTCTTGAAATTTCAGTAATAATGTGGTTGTGGTATAAGTGATATAAGAAGCAAATATTAATCTGGAAGTGGCGTGTTCAAAGTTCTCTACACGTCAATGTCTAAAAATTTGTGATTTGTAATGATTTTTCATCACCAGTTTGCATTACCTTATGAATCAATTTGAACGGAATCAGTGTGAAAGATTCCTAAATATTTAAAATGCTTCATGGCTTTACCATAACAATGGCCAACTTTCCCCCCACAAAAACAAACAAACACACAAATAAAAACGAAAACAACCGAATAACAATAAAACAAATGAACGAAACATGACAGAAATATTAATAAAAACTTGATATAAAATGTTCTCGTAATTCTGATATGGCTGGTTATGCACGATGAAAATTATGATGAAAGTTTAGGAAAGTACATGATACTTCATTTTAAGTCATTGCATTGATAAAAAAACATATAATTACATTACTGAACAACTCTTTTCTTACTTAGCAATGAGCGAGACATTCCAAAGGCAATAACACATGCTATAGACATGCACAGAATGGCGTACGAAAAAGGGGTAACAAGTATATTAGCCCAATCTATAGAATACATATTCACTTTTTTTTTTACAAAGATGGAGTGCAACAACTATGAATCAAAGTGATAAAATAGAAGAAGAAAAAAAGACAAAGATAAAACCATGTTGAAACAAAGACATGTAGGGGTGTGTGAATGGAAAGCTCACCTCAAATCAGTAGTCAACCCTTAAAAATTAAGAATGAAAAAGAATGGAATATTCCGGGCTTTCCTCGAAAATTAGTGTTTAAAGTATCAAAATAATATTGATGCAAACATTTATTCTACCCCTGATGTGATGAATACAATTATTCATACAATTCCATGATGAATTAATAAAATCTACGTTCCTTTAAATATTAGGCAGAAAATTGTATCCCGAGTTGTTACTGTGCCTGGGAAGGGTGACGCTAATATGACCGTTGTTTGACTATGACGTGACCACGGTAACGTTGATAATTAGCAGGGGTGAGTTCACCGAGAAAGAACCGGAGGATTTGGCCTGAAAACGGTTCTAGAATTCCACCACTTGCATGCTTCCAGAATGTATTATTTTCAAAAGCAGCTAGTAACTACAACGAAAATGATAATTGAAAGTTCATGAAGTAAATTGGGTGCATTATATTGTACACAAAGGTTTCGTTGGACTTCAGCTCTTGTTCATACTGAATGCAGGCAGAATATATTATTTTCATATGTATGTAACTACAACGAAAAAGAACTACCGAAAATTAGTGCATGGTTACATTTCATGTGCAATCACACACGCAAAGCTTTGGACAGAAAAATTTGTATTGACTACAGCTCTCGCAATGTTCCATGCAGGTATATTATATTGTACACAAAGGTTTGCTTGTACTTCAGCCAGAGGCGGCGATCCGGGGGGGGGGGGCAGGCACAGTGCCCTCCCACTTATCCAAGTACCTTAAAAGTGCCCCTTTAACTATGTAAGAAGTGCCCTCTTTTACATAGGAAAAGTGCCCCTTTTACTTTGACAAGTGCCCCTATTAATTTTTAAAAGTGTCCCTTTTCCATTATCATAAGTGCCTTTATTAGTCTCTAGTAAGTTCCTCTTTTCAGGTACGATAAGCGCCCCTTTTCACCTTTGATAAGCGCCCCCTTCACCTCTGATAATTGCCCTATTCAAATCTGAGAGGTTCCCCTTTTGCTTTGTAAAAAGTGCTCGTTCCCTTTTTAATAACTACCTGTTTTTAACTCTTGTTAATGACCCTATTCAATTCTGAGAGATAAGCGCACCTTATATTTTCACATGTGCCCTTTCCTTTTTCAAAGTGCCCTTTTCCTTATGATAAGTGCCCCCATTTAAATAATAGCCCCTTTTCATCTCTTGTTAATGACCCTATTCAATTCTGAGAGATACTCGTTATACTTTGACAAGTGCCCCTTCCCCCTCCCAATAAGTGCTCTTTTCGTCTCTTATTTCGACACGTGCCCCTTTCCTTCCTAATAATTGCTCTTTTTACTTCTTATAAGTGCTCCTTCCCCTTTTCATAAAGTGCCCCGTTTATTTTAACATGTGCCTCTTTTTCTCTTTGATAAGAGCCACATCCATTCCCATTCTCATAAACGCCCCATTTCACCTCCGATAAATTCCCCTATTAAAATCTGATCGGTTCCCCTTTTCTTTCAACAAATGCACATTTCCCTTTATCATTAGTGCCCCTTTTTTATTCTCATAACTACTTTACCATGCATGGCCAGTGCCCCTTTTCAGATGCGTTAAGTGCCCCTTTCCACCTTTGATACCTCCCCTTTTAACAATGATGTGTACCCCTTTTCATTGACTAATAAGGAACCTATCCCTTTTTCACTTCTTATAAATGCCCCTATAAAAATCTGATGGGTGCCTCTTTTCCGTCGACAAATGCCCATTTCCTTTTCATCCCTGGTGCATGCCTCTTTTTTTAGGTGTAAGAAGTGCCACATTTTCACCTCTGATTATTAGCCTTTGTACTTTGATACGTGCTCTTTTTCTTTTTTAATAAGTGTCTTAACACTTTCCATAAGTGTCCCCTTTTCCTCTCATCATTAAACGTGCCCCTCATTCCAAGCAACTAAGAGCAATTTCTCCCAAAGTTCAAGGCTACGCTCGCTCGTATTTATAGATGTTATAATTATTTCACTTATCAAAGGTCTGTTCAGTCTTCCGTTATGAGAATGTTCTTATAACTTCATCGGGATTGGGTTTTTCCTCTTTAAAAGATGTAATTTTTCGAACTGCGACCTCACAAATTTTCCTCGCTCGCTTTGCTCTATCGCAATTGAAATTTTGGACCATCACACCCAACTGCAAAGTATGATGCTTAAGCAATATATTGTTTGATGTATAAAAAGAAACAAATATTGAAATCATCCCCGATAATTTTATCACAATATAGGGGTATATACCAATGTCTAAAAAATTGTATACTTTCGCTTTGAGATTTCTCTTTGAAGGTGCCCTTTTTTCTCTCCAGAAAGTGCCCTTTTTTGTTGGTGCCCTCCCACATTGGAAGCCGCTCCGCCGCCTCTGAGTCTTCCGCCCTTGTAATGTTCATACCGACAATTAGTGCATGGTTACATTTCATTTGCATTCACAATCACACACAAAAAGCTTTAGGCACAAAGGGTTGGACTTTTTTTTGCAATTGTCACCTTCCCTGCAGACGTGGCAGATACATTGTATCATTTTTAAACGTATCTACGTACTACGAAGAAAGGGATGCATGCATTGATCAATTATCCACAATTACACAGAAAGCCAGGGACACAAAGGAGTGGAATGACTATGAATCTTGCAATGTGCATTCGGCATGCAGATAGATTGCTTTATTTCTAACATTGTCAAATAATTACAACGAAAGGGAATTGGTTCACAGATTTCTAAAATTCAATATCTCATATTTATCATGAGCACCTTGCGTAAACGTCACATTTGGGTGAAAGAGTAGAAGCTTTAGCAAAACTATGCTTCTCCACCGGAATTGAGCAATTTCTTTTTTAATTTAATAAAATGACGTGTAGATGACGTCAAACAGACGTCGTATTTTATTCTTTATCTGTGCCAAGTCAAGATACATTTATCACATCGATATATTGATCAATACGTGAGACATTTATTTCCATAATGAAAATTGCTTGTTTTAACTAGATTTCAAATGAATAAAGGAGAAGAAATGTATTGTATTTCTTTGCAAAACTTGATTTATATAATATCCAAAGCCGAGCGTCTTCATGTGCAAAAGAAAATGTATGCAATTCACATCCTGAATATTGAAATACAATAATTCGTAACAGGTGAATGATATAATGTGTAACGAGGCACTAAACAAAGATTCGTTCATTGAATTTGATTAGATTACGAAAATCGTCTATTATAAGATATTTGTAAATATATATCAAAATTTGAGTTCTAATATGTCCAAGAAACTATTCGCGAGCAAATGAACGACAAAAACAACAAAAACAAAATCAACACAGAAAAGGAAACAATATCATGAAAAGAAGTGCATTTACATGCAACACATGACTTTGATTTGGTAGTTTTTCGAAAACAAACAGACATGCTGGGCTGTGGTTGGTTTAAATTTGGTGGAAGAGCAAGAGCAAATCAAAGGATTTCATGTACTCACCTGTCACCGTAACAGTAAATGAACATGAGTGTTGGTTTGACGAACTGTCTGTGGCTGTGACAGTGACTGTCGTTGGACCCAGAGGAAAAACAGAACCTGGCCCTAGAGGATCGTAGGACAACACTGGTGTAGGGTCAACATTGTCTGTGACAACCGCTGAGAATGATACAGTGAGTGTATTGGAGGTGAAGTCAGCTGGGCATACGACCTCAGGATTTACAATATCTGACAAAAAAAAAAAATCATAAAATGCAAAGTTACCTACATCCTTGAAAAACTACGTTGATTCAATATTTCATGTGTATTTTTTATCAGTAATTTTTGAGATATTTAGTGAAAACAAAATATGATAAGGGATGCAGAAAAAGGTTTGGAAGGATTCAACCCCGAAAAAATAGTATACAAATGTGACAAGATGCATAATCATGAATCAGATTTGAAACAAAGAAATACATCGAAAAAGTTAAGAAGCTAAAATGTAAATATGACCAAACACAAAATCCAATTTTATAGCATGCATATATATCAACATATCAATACAAGTAAACAAACGTTAAACTGGTGGCAACACAATTAATCTAAATAGATTATTTAAGAGTTGGGTGTATAATTGCACGTAGGTGTCATTATCAGGTAGTTTTTAGTCAGACAATTCACCAGTAGATCAATAAATAACTGAATATATTCTTGCAATCATGACAATGTGGGAGAAAAATAGTAGAATTATTTCAACAAGAGGAATCATTTTAATACTCTTATATCAAAATATATTTAAATATAAAGATGGATCTTTAGTGAGGTTTTGGAAGCTGAGAGAACTGGGCTATTTATTACATTGCATGGGAGCATGTTCCGATCGTCGATAGTTCCAGGCGCGTAGCCAGGGGGGCGGTGGGGGCGGTCGCCCCCCAAAAAAAAACGCCGGCCAAAAAAAAAGAGAGAGAGAAAGAGAAGAAAAAAGTAAGAGGACGTAGGAAGAAAAGGGGAAAAGGAGTCGAAAACGGTAGAACGAATCGTCTTCTCTCTCTTATAATTTAATGATACGTCAAAGCTTCCGCGCTTCGCGCGTAAAGGGGGGAAATTGAGTTAAAATTAGGGATTAAGAGTCAAGAAAGGAACAACGGATCGTCTTCTATCTCTAATAATTTAATGAAACGTCAAAGCTTCCGCGCTTTGAAAGAGGGGGACTGAATCCAGATAAGGATTAAGGGTCGGGAAAGATACAACGAATCGTCTTCTTTGTCTAATAATACGTCAAAGCTTCCGCGCTATGCGCAGGAGGGGCGGACTGAATTTAGACAAGGATTATGAGTCGAAAAAGGTACAAGAATCGTCTTCTTTCAAAGCTTCCGCGCTTCGCGCGGGAGGCCGGGGGAAAACTCCCCCCCTAGGGAGCGCGCTATGCGCGCTCATTATGTGATTCGCACGCTTTGCGTGCTCACTACCGCCCCCCTAAAATGAAATCCTGGCTACGCGCTTGGATAGTTCTGACATAAAATGAGTTCTTGTAGTAATCGGGTAGTAATCGAATATGTTTCTTCCTTTTATGAAACAAATAATGATGCTTTTTAGGTGCATTCTTCAGTGATTCATTTTTGTTACATAATATTATCTTAACTTTTGCATTATTTTCGGAGCAACGACGATCACAAGCAGAATCTTTTGGATTTGGAATTAGCTCCTTTTGAAATGAAACATGATTTTGTACCTCGAATTATTCATTCTCTTCAGAACTAAATTTTAGAATGTGATATAGTGCATTTTGTTCCTATGTAGGAAATAATTATTTTAACTATCATATGAGAGAGAGAGAGAAAGAGAGAGAGAGAGAGAGAAGGGAAAGGGAGAAGTGGAAAGGGACGGGAATAGGAGACACATGTGGTTGGGGTTAGGGTTAAAGGTGAAATTCAAAGAAGATCACAAATATGTCACCTAATGTATCACTAGAAACTGGTAAGCTAACAGATGGCCATCGTACAAGTTTTAGGTCAACTACATATCGGGTGATTTATAAAAATACAAATACAACCACCTCTATAGCAGCTGGGATAAACGAGAGATTCGCCGTGAAAATAACGATGTTTTAATGACGTCACTATATGGACCAACACTGCCCAAGCAGACGACATCCCATAGAGAATGAACATAATTGCACAGCTATTATTTCTCAAACTATAATGAGTTTAGTGTATATAAATGTAATGGCATGTCAAACCATTCAAAAGGGAAAATGACCCAATTCTGATAACTAAAACCTTTTGCTTGTGAATACACAGGATAGAGGTTAATTAACAATCAAAGAAACCAGACTTTCAAATTGAAAACCCCCCGGAATGATATTAAAGGTAATACAAAGTTTTGGTATGGGGTCACGAATTTGGTTCAAATTAACATATTGAAAGCATATGCGATCCTACAATATTCAGTGATCGTTGTCACGGTTGAAATCGAGTCTAAAGTTATGAAATTGTAAATAATAAACTCTTTATGTTGTATAGCTCCCTCTTAAGGTCAAGATGTTAATTAAGCTATAAAACAATGTTTCTTGACTAAAATAGACCGATTGGCTATTCCCTTCTGAAAATTATGTATCACAACTACATATTCTGAAATTTTCATGGTCGCAGCTACCATTGTCTGGCCGTAGGCGCTATTTGAAATTTACCAAAATTTACCGGGAGCACCGGTAAATTTTTATATTCAATTTTTCTCGAAAGCAGAAGTGATTTAGGGGATAAATTTTCTAGTGCTTATAATACATCCACAGGGGCATCCAAATATATCAAAATTGTGAAGAATCACTATTCAGCCAATTTTCAATATTTCCCAAAACTTTGTATTACCTTTAAGGACGGCATTTGTTCCCTCTTTAAACGCCAAACATACCCCGGTGTGTGCAGCTGAATATACAATGGCGTCTTATTTTGTTTACTAGCGACAGATTCCTTTATTTTTGCATCGCTGCATTTGCCATCAAAATAAAAACATGCGCGGGGTTTAGAGTGAGGCAATAGATAATACATTTAGCCTGACGGTAGTGAAGTAAGAGAAAGAACGAAAGAGAAGATAAAAACATAGTCACTGAAAATGTGTGAGATGTCATGGGACATCGTCTGCTTGTGCAAGTCATGTCCATACTGTGATCTCACACATGTCAGCAACGTTTCGAAAACAAACAGACATGCTGGGCTGTGGTTGGTTTAAATTTGGTGGAAGAACAGGAGCTCAACAAAGGATTTGATGTACTCACCTGTCACCGTAACAGTAAATGAACATTGATGTTCGTTTGACGAACTGTCTGTGGCTGTGACAGTGACTGTCGTTGGACCCGGAGGAAAGGTAGAACCTGGCCCTAGAGGATCGTAGGATAACGATGGTGCAGGGTCAGCATTGTCTGTGACAACCACCCCTGAGAATAATCCAGTGAGTGTATCGGTGGTGAAGTCAGCTGGGCAGACGACCATAGGATCCTGATTATCTGACAAAAATAATAAGATGCAAAGTTTGTAAACTACGTTGATTCATATTTCATGTATATTTGTATTTGTGGGGATGCTGGAAAAAGTTTAATCAGAGAGCTGCATCCACGAAAAATAATGATAAAGGAAACAAATATGACAAGATACGTAATAATAAAACAGGATTGGAAACAAAGAAATACTTCGATGCAATAAAAGAATGTAACATTTGCAATAGAAAAACTGAAGTATTGGGCAGTGGCAGACTTTGCCATTGGGAGTTCGATGAGTTTTACCCTCCAGGCCGCTTGCGAATATCTATTGATGGGCTGGTCAGGGGATTTTTTTCCCATCTAAATCCCCCCCCCCCCCCAACCAAATGTCAGTCCTAGGCTGGCCTTAGTAAAGATAAAGGTGAGTTGGTCATGCGATTGCATTGTGAAAGAAAAGGTGTGGAATGGATCAGAAAAGGTTGATCATGTAGCATGTAAGTATTGGTGTGTACTGCAAAGTGCAGGAGTCTCAGTCTTGGTAAAGTGACAAGCACTGTACACAGAAAGATGTATGTGGGACTACACAGATGGTGTCGGGGCTACTAACCTTGATTTCCTAATCTTTCTTTGCTCATTAATCAGCCAGTATACAAAGTTCTACCAAAATTGTTTGGCAAATGACATTTATTTGTAATCTTGAACATTCAGTGTTTCAGTGTAAGTTTCGTTTGATTCTGTGAGAATTCATTAACAGAACTCATCTTTATCTTTAATAATGAGGTCCACTAAGCCCCTGTCACACCAAAAACGGTTATCAAGGCCATGTCCACCTATGTCTTATCTTGTACATGTACGTTCTCTTTCCATAAGTTAAACCAGTTACAAGTGCCATCGCTATCTGACGTTCGTGGAGATAATAATATTAGGGACTTTTAGATTGAGTGGACGAGAACACGACGAACGCCGACTGATCATGCGTGTCAACGTACCTAACTGCCCATGTTGACTACAATTAGAAATCTTTTAGATTGCACTCGACGATATACATGCATGCAGGAAGTAACACTATGAACATCACGGACAAAGAAAGAGGACAAAATATACAGTTCCTCATTCTACCCTCAACAAAAGAACATCCCTTCACTGCTATTATGTAAAAATGTGTAGAACAGGTGAATATGCATGCGACACCTGTTCTACACATTTTTACATAATAGCAGGGAAGGGATGTTCCTCTGTCTACCTGAGGAACTGTAGATTTTATGCGCACGCGGCATACTAGTAACTTGAGCATGTAAAGACGCTGTATGTATGTATGTACTAGATTTAGGAAAATCAAGGTTGACGCATTCTCGATCGCCGACTGAGACGACGTAACGCATGCGCAGTGCCTTAAAATGACGTCACACGTTGCAGTCAAAGCTGTCGACGTGCAAGTCTAAAAGTCCCTAATGCCAGGTCCACCACTCTCTAGTACGTGGATAAAGTCGCGTAATACCTCCCTTCTATTCTCTTGAAGACATTCGTCTGTTTCCATGTGCATCGCGTCATAGCTTGCATACAAATTTATCAGTTTACTATCGTAAAGGCAAGTTCGTAAAATGTGATTGATAACACCCGATATCGTTTAAATAGCCGAAGTGTTTAAATTAAACATAGAAACCCACGACTATAGGTGTCTCTAAATTGACTCGGTAACATTGTTGAAGGTTGATGAAAAAACTATGTAATTTGTGTATGAAATGTTACTTATTATATTCCTTCTACTGTACTACCCCCCTAACAGGCAAAAAATCCTGAGAATATCCTCGAACCACGAAGGTATTTATGGTCTTCTTTGAAGGCATCACTGTGCAACAGCCTCTAAAATTGATTAACAGTAAATTATCCCAACCATTTTTTGAATTTTCCCAACCGTTTTTCCTTCAAAATAAGACATGAGACAGGCTTTTAAAAATCAACACTTAAATGTCTGGAATGGAATAAAGAGACAATTCATTGCTTTGTGACTATTTACATTAACCTAAAATGTAATTAAATTGTAATTTAGTTTTTTTTTAAAACGTTTTAGCCCTCCATAGGCTGAGTCAAACAAACATTTTTACAATTCAATTAAATTAAATCTTTCCTTAACTCAAACAAAACATAATACTTTCACATTTCTCTCTTTGTTGTTTTTACAAACAAATGTTGAAGTGACTGCCATTTAGTAAAAAATTGTTATCAAAGATCAAAATTTGGAATTTTGCTATTAATCTTTTGAACAAATAGTTGATGCTTAATCAAAGTCACCATGCAATTTAAAGCGTCGTTTCTTTTGTCTTAAACACCAAAAGTTACATTTTCTAAATTAAACTCTATCTGTAATCGTGAACCTTCATTTATCCTTTTCACCGTTTCAGTCCAGATTGATTTACTGATTTCACAATTGTAAAAGAATTGTACATTATCTTCCAGCTATTTTTTACAAAACGAACATTTATCATTACTCACTATTTTCATCTTATACAGGTGCTTGTTCAAATACAGAATCTTATACTGAAAATATCTTAAACCGATATCTGGATTAAAACGAAATATTATTCTATGATATTTCTGCATTCTTGGAAAAATTGTGTGCACTCAATATGTCTAAAATGGGAACGACATTTAGATTATACCCCTGAATGTCCAAGAATGCACAATAATATAAGCAATTGATAAATAGTGAGGTAATGACGTCACAAACTGATAACCAAATTTGCAATTTATGTAGTGATTTACTAAGTTCCATAGTTTTTCATACTTAAAAACAAAATCATAACTTCCTTATTAGTTATCCGATTGTACTCAATTTGTTTTGCTTTGTTTCTCTTGTTTTTCCGCATCTAATAAAAGCACATTATTTTTGGAGTGGGCTTAGTCTTTGAAAAGCCGAAGGGTGTAAAGATCCTCACGCGAACCCATGACTACGTTTAAGTTTGCACATAATATGTAGTGAGTACTTTGCGCGTAGCCGCTACTTTTTCATCATCTTTTACACGTACTATTGCCGCGGCGGTGTGAAAGAGGTCTATTACCTTTCGCTCACGAGTCCATATTACTGCGTTAATACCTAGTACGTAAATATAAAAAACCTACCTGTAATAATCAAGCATGAGAAAGCAATCAGCCCAAACGCAACAAACTAAAGGCATTGTGTGTACTCGTTAATGTATATTTTGTGGTGTGATGTCACCCTCACGTGCGTGGCGACTTCAAGGACCGCACTGGTAACTCATGCGGTCTTACCTCAGGCAAATGCCGCCTTGGGTGCAAGGGGGTGCAAGGAGAATGACCATGCATGCACTCAACAAATAATTACCTTCAACGGAGATGGTGGATGTGCATTGGAAGCTTAGCTCTGTGTCGCTGATCGTGGTGGTTAAGTCGGTACTTCCGACCGGGAACATGAATGGTGGTCCAGTCAGTGTTGGATTGGTTGAAAATTCAACAGTAGGCAATCCTCCATGGTAAAAATACGTGCCTTGTGTGATGACGTCTCCGGGGCCGTAATTAGTTCTGGGGTCGAACTCAAATGTGGCTGCGTCGGTATCAGTGCTAAATAGACCGCCAATTGACGGGCAATTGGTGACTGGTAACGCATCGACTGTTGAAAAAGTATAAAGGTTACATGTATCAAACTGCAAAATATATTCAGAAAAGCCATATGTTACAATTCGAATGAATAAATTTGACTGACTTCCAATTTAACAAGAATTATTTAACAGTTTATAGAAAGAAAACAAAAGTCTAGGCGGTCCCACCTAAACCTACCGGGACAATGCATATTGATTTTTTTTTGTTGAAAAAAAAAATCTCATCTGAGGTTTAAAATGTAAAACAAAGGAACATCGTACACCAGTGGAACTACAACTTCGTTGCGTGCCGTATCGACAGGTGAACAGAGGCATTCAATCATATGTGGTACGTCGAGAGAAAACTGCCTGCGTACAGTAAGGGCTTATGCACACGAGGCTTTATTACATTTCCTCCAATTGAGCCAGCTGATTGTCCAATAATTCATCTCACAGTAAACAATGCTAAACTGTGAGCAGTATTTAAAGTACCCTACAGAGAATGACGGTTTTGTCCTAATTTTTTTTACACACAATTTTTCTTCGGCATGTATTCAAGGGTTCGTGCAGATTCCGTACGTCGAACGTCGATCCGTGAAGAAATCCGAAACCCGCGCATAATTATGGCCATCCCACCCTACTTCTACGGACTGCATCTGTGCATCAATCAGACCAAAATGTCCTTAATTTAATTAATGCCTCTTGTGAAACGGGCTTACATTCATGGTTAACAGAAACTATTTCTTACGTGGATTGATGATTTCGATAACACATTCCGAAGGATTACCGCAGAGATCCTTAACAGTGACGAGTAGCGGGGTGGAACCGGGAGGAAAGAGGGAGCCACCTGCATCAGGGCTACCCACTTGAGGATCGTACTCTATCACTGCATCAATACCACTTATATCAGTGGCGCCGAATTGGCCCGAAGCCATGGTCACCCCGAAGAAGGTGTTTGGTACGTTGTCGCTTAGCTGGATACTATCCACACATACAAGCATGGGTCCTTCATTATCTGTGAGGATAAAACAAAATGAAAGTATTTTTTAGATAAAAATAATTAAAACAAAAGCCAACACAACTTTGACAACATGTTAACTATATAGTAGCTTTTGGCTTAACAATTATAAAAGACAGTTTTATGAGTAGTGAGCGAAAAACCCAGGTAATCCATACAAATGTCAAGACCATACTGGTATAGGCCACCACCCCATCCCCCCCCCCCCCCACTCAGTGTTATTTAGGGTACGCGTATGTATGTTCCCTCCCTTTGACAGTACAGTCCTAGTCTGCAAGCACAAACCCTGGTCAGTCGTAAAAGAGAGTCTGCACTATAAGACTACCATATTCCATGTACTATAGCTGCTCCTCCCGTAGGTAGCTGGGCTAGGCTTCTCTCAAGGCACAATGAATTTTTGATAAAGTGTCAAAGTAGGGTCTGTGCTTTCATCAAAAAAGTGCTATAATTGCATATATTCATGTACAAGCAGAAATGTGAAGATATGAATTGATATCAAATTGCTTTTATATGTTTCTCAGAGTAACTTGATGTATTCCGGAACAAAAGAATACATTAGAAATAAAACAATAGATATAATAAGAAATAAAAAACAATAAAATACATAAGAAAATAACTATTAGAAAATCGCATCAAATTTGCATAAATTATCATTATTAATTACATCGAATAATTTTTTTGTGTTAGGAAAGAGGTTTCATATGAATAATGAGTTTCAACTTTCAAAAAGTGGAGTCTGACAATTTTTGTTACGATTTTAGTTCCCTAAATATAGTTCCAGATTTGATATTCATGAATGCGTAATTTACGTATTCATAATTTATGCAAATTAACCTATGCATTTTCAAATATCATAAAAATAACCTCATGAATTTGAGATGAAGGAAACATTTATTCAATACATTTTCAAGATTCTTCACAAGTCTACGGACAAATGTGTAGAGTTTTCTATAAAATGCATAAAATTAGCATTTTGCATAATTAATTAGGCTATAACGACACAAATTTGCATATTAGGAAAAAAATAATTATACCACCTTGTTCCTTACGTAAATATCTACAACTAGACATATAATACTTGTTTGGAACAAGTATAGGTGGGCTGGTCAACTAAAATTTGACACAAAATAGAGCAAAAATAAGCCAGATACTGCTAAAAAACAATGTCATGTAGATTAATGATGTGAACTAAATTCACCTTCTATAGGCATAACACGCAAATTAGGAAGTTTTTGACATGAGGCCTTTAATCAAATTTTTTACTATGATGACGTCATCAAAATGAAAAATGGTGATAACTGAGCTTGTAGAGAATTGTCTTAGCTACAACATATCGAAATTTGGAAGAAAATCGATCAATATTTACTGAGATACAATCAATTTTACATAAATATGCTGACTTCATAATATGCAAATTCGTATTTTGAGTTCCAAGGCCATTATGATGATGTCACGATACACTTAATGGCCAAATGAGAAATGAAATCATATCTCCGACCCATACTCTATCTAAATATGAACAAAAAATTTGGGGTTCAGTTGCATCCAAAAGAGCTATTACGGAATTAGTATAGGCATGTTTTTGCCCATATATGGTATGTATTATAAGAGCTCGCGCGCACCGACATTTATCTTGAATGGATTCTCATCTTGTTATCAATTGTCATAAAGAAATAAAAATGGTATCAAATTGTTTGAAAAAATATGGGAAATATCATGAAAGAAAACAAAATGGCAATTCTATGTTGTGTTATGGTGTTACGCGCGAAAACGCGCGCACATGCGTGTGTGCGCGATTTTTTATAAAATGCTTAAAATAGCCTAAAACGTATGCAAAATAAATTTGAGACGATTTTGAGCATTTAAAAATTTTGCGCGCGCACTGACGCGCGGACGTACGCGCACGCGCGCGTTTTTTGACCTGAGATTGACTGGACTGATATTGACCTTGATCATAATAAATATGAATGAGAAATAGTTTTTGGTTATGAAGATATGGTCATGAGTTGATTTTCAGAACATTTTACAAAATGGCGCCTAGATGACGTCATCAGTCAAGGTCAAGGTTGAAAAAATGTCTGTGTTTTGTTTCAATGCCTATACATATGTGTGCTAAATTTTAAGACATTTGATTCAGCCATGTTTAAGTTATCTTGTTAACAAAAAAGTGGGTAGAATTAAGAAAAATAAATAAATAAATAAATAAAGGCGATTTTAACAAAAATATAAGGTGGTCTGTATTAGATACAGCCCACCTGAATATGCAAATGTTTGTGTTCATCGGACATTCGACGGCCGAGATCATAGGGGGGGGGGGGGCCTCCCAGCCCCCCTCCCCCCCCCCCCAGTCAGAGGGTGCTCAAAATAGCCCAGTGCAGTAAGGGTTAAGTGATATGCCATAGGTGACGGGCAAGGCTAGCTAACCTGCTTTAGCTTGATATTCGATTGTGTTTGCGAGCTAGCGTATCATCATTTTTCGCCGATCCTACATACCTGCCACTCTATTTGGCATCATGCTGTGTATTAATTTGTGAATGACACCCCCTCATTTGACAACTTGGCACAAACACAGTGTGATCCCGATGCCAGGAAATGAAGGCCGTTATTCATGAGGGCTGACTTAACTTTTACCTGATTAAAAGATAGTTTTAGTTTACTGGTCATGAAATCATTACAGGTACTGTCAAGAAGTTTTCTTGATATTTGGTCAAAGAGTATATAGGAATATTTACAAATCAGTTTGAGTAGGCCTACTGGTCCTGTCATAACATTGCTAAAGAAACTGTCTAGAAGTTCTTGAGGGGGAGAGGGGGGGGGGGTTGATCATAAGAGCAGATAGGAAGAGGGACTTGTAAATTATATATAGGAATATTGAAGGTAAGTTTTAGTATTTGTCATGTGATTGCAGTGCTAAAGACACAGTCCAGAAATGTTTGGGAAGAATAATGATAATAGAGCATAATGTTCAATTTTCGAGTGTTACACCATTAAAATAATGACACATCTAATTATTCTAAATGAATCGCACCCCCCCCCCCCCCATCACCATTTATCATCGGAGGAAATATTTAATCTTTTAGTTTAGATAATGCTGAATGAAAGTCAACACTCTCCCTGTATAAAGGGACGATAGATAGAAGTTTTGGAAAACCTAGCCGGAAGATGTAGAGTAATACTTATTTAAACTTTCCGTACTAGTTGACGATTGATATCGCTTTCACAGATGAAAAAACGAAAACGAAGTATCCTAATTTTACTACCATTAAGCATAACCAAGTTACACTACGAAGCTAGAAATATAGGTTTCTCATTTGCAAATAAATAAACGAATGGATAAATAAAAGAAAAAAATGAATCTATGAATACATGGATAAAGAAGAAAAAAAAGTAAATAAATATGTAAATCAATAATGACAATAACAATTTTTCTTATTTTGTATAAGAGGTTGTTATTACACTTCCTTAAAGTGACTCAATAACATTATTGAAGGTTGATGAAAAAACTGCCTAATGTTTGTATGAAATGTTACTTATTATATTCCTTTACCTTACTAACCCTCTCACATGCAAACAATCCTGAACAAATTCTCTAACCACAAAGATATTTATGGTTTTCTTAGAAAGCGTCACTGTGTGACACCCTCTAACAGTAAATCCTCCCAACCATTTTCCTTGAAAATAAGACATAGGCCTAAACAGGCTTTTAAAAACAGTTCAACACTTAAATGTCTGGAATTGTATAAAGAGCCAATTCATTGATTTGCGATAATTTACATTCACCTCAAATTTAAATAAATTATAATAATAATATAGTGGGGAGACTTCAGGAATCGATCAGATCAGTTTTTCCCGATTTATATCATTAATAATGGTCTGTTTTCATTCAAACTTTCAGATTATCTTTAAATGTATATCTAGCATTGAAGACACTACCTTAGCACAATTTCTCTCATCATAACAATGTTACCAAGTTCTAAGAATGTTTCTACTACCGTCTGCGTTTTTTTATAATTCTCATAGAGATACATTTTTATACAACTTACCAAATAACTTTAGGTGCGCCATATAATGTTGACAATGTGCTTTTTGTTCATCTTATTAATACTATTCATAGTGTTGCAATGCATACTTTTATCTTTTAATCGCCAATGCGTTTGTAATGTTTTAATTGTTGGCAAGATCCCCCTTTCTCTCTTCCCCCTTTTTACCTCTTACTTCTTACCTCTCTCTTACTTCATCTCTCCCCCTCTCTCTCTCTCTCTTTCTCTCTCTCTTTCTTCATCTCTCTATCTTTCCTGCTTTTTCTCTTTCCCCTGGTCTCTTATCGTCTCTTTCTCCTTTTCACACTTTCTTTACCCCTCTCTCCCTATTTCTCTCTCTTTCTCTCTCTCTCTCTCTATCACTCTCTCTTTCTCTTTATAACCTCTTTCCTCTACACTTTCTCTTCTCTCTTCCTTACTTTCATTTTTGTTAAAGGTACATATTCCCCACTTTCTTCCTTTTCCCCTTTTTTGCTTTTATTTTACATTTGGTACAAGATTAAGTATAAACATATAATATATATGTACGTGTACTTATAATTATGTAAATGATACTGTTTAAAATTGTACACTTGTTTTAAAAATGCAATGTATATCCATGTGCAATTCAATATATGTAACTGCGATGCATGAGTTAATAAATAACATACTATACTATACTATATCATACAGTTACTATCTTAATAACGAAGTATTTTCATCATGGTCTACAATAGTCGTTCAATAGTGCGAATATTTTCATTCGTTGGAAGATGAACGTTCTATTGAACTCATAGACATTAATTATGTGTATACTATTCTAAGAGTTATGCCATTCTTGATTTGTAAACGCCTCGTCATCTTAACATTGTTATACCTCAATCACACTAGCCTCTTGTCGATGGCCCTCGAGTTGTTGGAGTCTGTAAATTCTGGCGAGCGAAGCGAGCCAGAATTTACGGACGCGAGGGCCATCGACAAGAGGCTACAGTCACACTGGCATGCAAACCGACTCCAAACCAAGGGAAGTGTAATTCTTTATCGCTAATTTCTAGTCCCACAAATACCTTTCCTTTACTTTCTACCTATTACCCGAGTTCTTTCTCATCTGAATAAAACGAGAAACGCACTATCAAGGTTCAACATCGCATAATTGAAAGACAATCACAAAGGCTTTAATAAACCTGAGTGAAATTTCAATACCCTGTGGTATGGCCAATAGAGATATCGTGTTCGGATAATGTGAAATCACCATGTTCGCACATTTGAAAAATTGACACACTATGTCAATGAAAATGAACATTCTTTTATAAATGTAATGCTTCCTGGGAGAAATTTCTATTATTTAAACATATTTGTGGCTTACACCCAGTAAATAAGATCGATTGATCGATCTGTATTGAAAAACAAGTCAGAAAAAATCTTGGAACCAGCGGGACTTGAACCTGCACTTGTTTTTTCAATACAGATCGATCAATCGATCTTATTTACTGGGTGTAAGCCACAAATATGTTTAAATAATTGAAAATAATCATGTTTTGACTTATTATCCCTGTGGGAAAGGCAGTGATGAACTTCTCAAAGTCTCATGGAATAGATAAGTTTTTAAAAAAATGAAGTCAGCTTACCACCTGCCTGGCATGTTTGTGCATCGATGAGTAAAGTCCTCGTTACCAGAAGAAGAAATGCTATTCGGCAACCGCAATGACGAATCTCACGAAGCGATCTAGGAAAGTGAATATCCATTGCTCTTATATATACGGATACCATAGGCAGAGAATATAAGAAATTTAATATAAAACAATAATGCACTGGCAGCACCGAACACGAATAGGATGTGAAGCGATAACAGCAAAGCCAAATGCGAATATTTCAACGTATCACCTTTAAATCACAATGCTCATTTCTTTGCCTGTTGGCCTTATTTGTTGAATCGCACAAAATTAATATTATGCTAAAAGTACGCGCGCTTTAAATCAATCAGAAGAGCGTTCTGTGAGTGAGCGGAGATATCACGAATCAAATGTTGATTCAGTTAATAATAAGTACTGACATTTCCATTGCATGACGTCGTTTTGTGGCGAGGATAATGAGGACAAATAAGGTTAATAAAAAACGGATTGGTTAAAAATGCGGTTACCGTGACCATGATTGTATTTTTGCGTGGTTGTCTGATTAAGCGTTAAATGTTGATTGATCAGTTACTTTGTGCCACGTTTGGGCTAAAATGCTTGCTAGTCTACAAGTACAGACTTCAGTTGCTATACATGACCACATAATAGGTATATCGTGTCTTTACTGGCAGGGGCGGCGGAGCATCTTTTAAAGTGTGGAGGGGGCTAAGGGGGGAAGCACCAACAAAAAGGGCACTTTCTGGGAAAGGGGGAGGGCACCCACAAAAAGTAACCTAAAAACGAAAAATTACAATTTGATAACATTGTTACATTATCGGGGATGATCTTCAGAATTTTAACTTGACGTGGTCCAAAATACTGCTTCATCATCATATTTTGATGTTGTGTATGATGGTCTGATTATTCAATTGCGAGCGTGCCAAGGGAGCGAACACATTTTAAAAGATTTGTTGAGGTTACATTGCGACCGATTAGTTAAGATTATCAGATGAAATAACCGATCATGATTGGGTTTTAAGCAGAATCTCATAAATGAAAGAATGAATAATACATGTAAAATGCCACTTAATTTAATGAAATTAACTATGAATACAAACGAACGTAGGGAGTGAATTTTGGAGGAAGTTTGAAAAAATTGCTCTCAGCCGCCTTTGGGTATAGTCTATGTTGGAGTTTCTGGGGGAGATGAGGGGTGATAACAACATATTGTAATATAGCACGTAGAGTAATAATGTGTCTCAATCTTTTTTAATTGAATGACATGTTATATAAATGCAGTTGCCTTGAGTTTGAAAACGCATAAACCGATTGGGTTTTATATTCTTTAAAAAAAAGAGCTATTTATTATCTTGGCCTAGAGAAGGGATGTTGAAACTTTTGAAGACAAGCACGATTTCTGAAAGGGGAACAATTCGGTCTTATGGCATTTTTGTCATTATGCCAGCTGTAACCTCCCGGCTGCACAGCCTTTCATTGTTGTGGTACAAAAGGTTCCTGTTACTACACAAACCTGCTCCGAATTTTTGAAACTAGATGTAGCAATTTAGATGACTGCAAAAGGGCACAATTTGTAAGCAGCAGTGGGAAATATAGGTAGTAAGAAGGCACATCATTATCAAAAGGAAATTGCATTAAAATTAAAACGAGGAACAAATGGGCACTTATCAGAAGGAGAAAAAATACTTGCTAAAAAGGAACGTGTCACCTTTCAAAGAGGTGCACTTATCAGAGGTAAACAAGGGCATTTCTCATACCTTAAAAGGGGCTCTCATCAGAGATTAAATCGGGCCCTTCTTAGAAGGGAAATGCACTTATTACAAAAGAAAAAGAATACTTTAAGTAAGATGGGCACTTAATATCAGATGTAGATGGGGGCACTTATCAGGTATGGAAAGGGGGCGTTTATAGGAAAGGGGAAGGAGAACCTATTACAAAAGTAAAAGAGGCAGTTATCAGGAGGGGAAAAGGGCACGTTGGGGGTACTTGAAAAAGTATGTGTGTGTGTGTGTGTGTGTGTGGAGGGGGAGGGGGAGGGTGCTGTGCCCCCAGTCCCCCCGTGAGCGCTGCCTTTGTTAACAGGCGTTGACATGCGCCGCAGAGGTGTTTGTAAAACAGGGGAGGCGGTGGGTGGGGGTGGGTGGGGCGGGAGGAATGGGTGAGCAGCTATGTAGGTCCTTTTTTCTTCATTCTACAGTAGAAAGCTTGTTCTTTACCTTGAGCTTGAGCTACTATGTAAAAGCTTAATAACTGGCAAGGTTACTTGCCTCGGTGCTTGATGAGGAATTTGTTGTTGTTGTTGTTATTCTTATTGTTGTTCGATAGTTTTAAGAGATGGGAGTACATTTTTTCCGGCGGGTCTAGTCATGAGCCCTTTAATTCACGGTAACAGGCGTTATGACTGTCAATGTTTTACGCGTACAAACTTGGTTTGATGCTTGCCGAGTTTACACTTTGTATAAAGCGTAATGACTGGCAGATTTATTCGCCTTTAGACTTGGGGTTTGTTCAGGCAAAAGTAGAGCCTGAAGGCTACAGAATTAGTCATTCCAAAGGTGACGCGAATGAGGCCGTTGCTTCCATAACACCTCGCACATTTTTGCAGGTTGTGTAGCCGCCAGTAATAAATACCATAACTTCGCAAAACTATGTGTCAAAAATACATGTATACATTGTATGTGTACAGTTTTATATGTACATACAGTGCGTTAACAAAAGTTTACCTGACTTTAGTAGCTTCTAATTGAGAAGCTATAACCTGTGTGACCTTGAATTATATTTCAACGTTAGAGCGAACTGATACCCTGTCTAATAATACCATTTTCATAATTGTGCTGCCAAGGATTACTAAGCAGCAGGCTTTTCAAAAAAATATTGTCAAAATCAAGTTTGGGCTGAAGCAACAAAATGTAGGTCAAAAGCCATTATGTGTGTGTAATCTCATTCCAAACCAATTGCTCCTTTATTTACGCTGACTATAAGGCAGTTGAACAAAAAAGCGTTAACATCAACTCAAACTCAAAGAAATGCTTATTACAAGAAACATTTATGATATTCCATTCGTTATGACGATGACAGCCTTGCCTTATTTCGCATCCCTTGTTTAAGGTATCCTTCTCATTGAGTGATACAAAATGGATAAAGGTTGCCATGGATGTTACCTTTTTTATGAAAGTTTGTTGTCAATTTTTGGATATTTTTCATCATAAATGTTCTACTTGCATTTTGGGTTTACTAACCTTTAAGTTTTCGATCGCTACTTGAGATAAACACCTGATGCTCCTTACCCGTGTAAAATGGCGCAGTGGACAAGTGAGCAGAGAGAACATTAGACAAGAAGTTAGTAGGCTGTTAACAAAAATTAAAGGTTATCCTGTCGATTGAAATAAGGTTCTGTGAAAGCCTAATTACATTGCATCATGTTAAAAAATGAAGCACTGAAGCACGAGGCATAATTTAACTTTTAAAGGGCCCATGGCATCGAAAAACGAGTGTATTCCTGTTGGTGTGCAGTACTGCATACATCTCATATTTTATGTAAACTTTTGAATTTGTTTCATAGACTTTTAAATATTTTTTGAAATATTTTTTTCTTCAAAATTGCTAAGCTCCACCCCAAAAACCTCCAGACCTCATCTGTCAGTCATCAATGAGCTAACTTGAGAAAGTGGTATGTATCTTTGCCGAAGTCGACCACCTGTTACAATGCGTAATACAATAGCAACATACACAAGTTGCTATGCCAGACATGCTGTAGCATCACCTGGAAGACAAAGGCAATGATGATGTATTGTACATATGTATGGAAGCATGCAATTCTATTATGAAAGTGTGATAAGCTGGGGAAAATTATATACCATTGACTATTCGAGAATATTAGTTTAGTCTGACATGTCTGACATAGCAACTTATATGTTGCTATTGTTTGTGGTATTGTAACAGGTGCTCAAGTTAGCTCATTGATGACTGACAGATGATCTCACAAGGGGAATGAGATCTGGAGGTTTTTGGGGTGGAGCTTAGCAAGTTTGAAAAAAAAATATTTCAAAAAATATTTCAAAATCTATGAAACCAATTCAGAAGTTTACATATACAAATATGAGATGTATGCAGGACTGCACACCAACAGGAATACACTTATATTTCGATGTCATGGGCCCTTTAAAAGGATTTAAGACCAAAGAAGCGCATGCATATGGCCTGACCTACATGGTCCCTAAAGCCCAAACACGGAACAAGGCGATTTTGACAACACTTTTTAAAGACCTTGATGCTCATTCAACCGTAGCATAAATTATTATGAATAGGGTATCATTGGACAGCAAAAGGTTACTCTTCATTATGAAAGCAATTCCAAAGTCATACTGGTAATGCATTTTTGGAGCTACTAAAGTTAGGTAAACTTGTTATCGATACACCTTATATAATGCTAGAAAATTGTTATCATTACCATTATTATTATTCTTATTGTTAGTATCACCGTTATTATATATATTTTTATAGTTTTACCTTTGAGAAGGAAATGTAAGTACACTCCCCCAAATAAAAATGGGTGTGTATGTGCGTGCGTGTGTGTGTGTGTGTGCACGGATGTGTGTGTATAAGAGGGAGGGGGAATTTAGTTTGAAAGCCTTTTCCGAAACAGTCATTTTTAGAAAGTGAAATAGATTGCCTGCTTAAGTTTGCCTGTCGTCTATCCATCATTTACATCACTTTCCTTTACATAAGAATAACTGTGATGACTATGAAAACTGTGAAATCATTCTAAAACAGCTGTAAGAAAGTAAATCCTAGATAGCTAGTATCACATTTTCTACGAACTCTTTCTCACTCATCATTTTTTTTTCAAGCATTGATTTTGGTATTTAAAATTTCCCCATAAAAGCTTGAATTTCAAAATGATGTAGTCTGTTGTATAATGCGTTAACGTATCACCGGACACTGAACGCTTTTTCTTCGTTCTGCGGGAAAGATTTTCAATAAAATGTCTTGAAAAAATGATGACATCCCGATAAATATCATGAAGTTCACTAAATTTGATGTTCAAGTGAATCTGCGGCATTTCGTGAAGATCATAAAAACAACGGAACTATTCAACTTGGTATGAACAGTGTATACGATAGGGCAGGAAGCCTTCATCAGTTCATCACCGTTTTAATTATACATTATACAAAGGTTCTAAATGAAAATGTAATCCGTCATCTCTTCCTCTGTGTGTGATAGTTGCGTATCTCTGAAAGTTATAGGTGATATATGTCGAATTTTTGGTTCTGTAAATCCAACCATACTTTTAATTCCTCGACCTCTTTGTAAACCTGGAAGCAATTGATCTTATGCATTCATTATCACGTTCTATGTTAAACCTACTTCTATTTTTTTTACATAGAATAGTTGGATGTTCATGACCATCTACTCCCTTTCGTATTTCTTTACATCACCCCCGCTCTCTCTCTCTCTCTCTCTCTCTCTATCTCTTTCTTTCTTCCCCTCTCTCTGTCAATCCATCTCTCTCTCTCTCTCTCTCTCTCTCTCTCTCCATTCCTTCCCTCTCTTGCACTTTCAGTTCTCTCTCTCACTCTTTCCCTTCCACCTGCCTTTTCAAAACATGGAGCTTGCACTCTTCCTTTTCGCGGTCTTAACTTACATCACAATATACATATACACCCAAACCGTACTATTCATTTAATGGTAGACTCACATGTGCTCATTGGTATTACACTCATGAAAAAATTACAATTGCAAAATTCTATAAAGTGTTTATTTCAATATTGTACATACTTTTGTAAAGCTATTATACAATTATTAAGGGCTGCAATGCATGTTTTTTAACCAAACAACCATTTTCATCACAATTCTACGTTTTGTGATAACTTTTATCAATAGCATCTTAACTTCACATTTTTTTCGCAGCGAAACTGTTCAATAGACAAAAGTATATGAATAATAATTTTATCTGTGTTTTTTTTTTTGCTTAACAATAAGAAATGTACATCGGGCAGCTCGATTACAGTTGTAGCTGACCTAAAACGATATGAAAGTTATGTGCGGCGAGCTATAAAAGGGATTATTGACTGAGATTGGTGTTCTCTACATGAAAATAACACCCACAAAGATTCAGATTCATAATATTAAAAAAATACAAGTTTTTCCTTCTTATCATTAAAAAAATGAAATATATATTTACATCATACGTGGAGGAAGAAGCCGAAATTCCCTGAAAGCGCGAGGTTTTTGATGGGGTCGCAATCTTATGCAAACACGCATAGTTATACATATCAAAACGTTTGGGGTAAAATAGACCCTATTTAAATTGAAGAGAATGCATCCGTCATGCTCATAGATTATCCCGTATCTCTGTGCAGCCGGTACCGTTCCACACCACCGCTGTGCATTGCAATAAGTACGTGGCCCGTGACAGAGACTATAGGCGACACAGTTCTCAAACAGAATCATCGCACCAAAAACTAACTCGGCAAAGATGTGATGGTCTTAAATCTTAGATACCGGGGGATAACATTGATTAACCTAAACGAGTCTTATATGGTTGGAAAGATAAAATTACATAAAAAAATTATTTTCTCCAAATTTCTTCCAAATTGTTACATGGTAGTAAAGTTCTGTCGCCCTCCCCGTTGATTTAAAACAAAAAACGAGCTGAAAATAACAGCAACTTGACTACTTTAACAAATAGAACGCGAAAGTAAATCATTATGAAATTGTAATTTGTTTGTTTTTCTAGAAAGAACATAGTCTCTGTCGTATTTTAATAGTCGAACTAGGCAAAATATGTGGAACCTTCAGCAGAAAGAAGATGGATGTAAAAAGAGACGTGTTTTTCACGTCATTCTCCATAAAACATTTTAGGGTATAAAACAAGCACTGTTCAGTGACCCAAACGTTGATATTTGCACAATTTTATAACTATGTTATACCAAAATATTTCTAAAGAAGAAAACAAAAAAAATAGGGGAAGAAAACACAAAAGAGGGTGAAAAAATACTGGAATAAGTGAAATTCCTCATGTGCTACGAGTTGCATTGTACACAAATTATTTATTAAAAAAATATATCAGCAAGTGTAAATATGGGGCATATAAGGGCAACTGTTGACGGATGATTATAGCGGTTAATGATAAGAGTAATTGTAATCAACGATTGATAACATTTAACATTTTACCAGAGGAATACTATATCACTGAGCTTACACAATATTGACTATATACATAGGCACATGGATATATCGGGGACACAATACCACCACCATGAACAACGGCTACATTTTTCCACAAAAAAAGATGTACTTGTAAACATTATGTATTTTTTCCACAAATCTCCAAATTACTATTACTATGACATGGCATATAGAAATATAAAATATATCTCATATCTTCGCGATTCTTTTATGTAAAGAGTATTGCCATTCCTTATGTACACTGAACAGTACAACCTATTTATAGTATAACTATTCATTCACAATCAACATATAAAATAAACTATATGTAACATGATGTCCCGCAAACCAGCAAATATGATATAGAATACCGCTACACAATTTTATGCCTTGTATATTCTTTCATATAGGCCTTTTCCCATTATCATTGCAATTCTTACTTGATTGAAAAGTGATCTATGGCTAAGGATATTGCGGGAACTATAACAGACTTACTACGTTTCTAGTATGGTCAGTTGATTTTTTTATATCACGGCAATATCAATATCACAATCTTATATAATTTTTCAGTAACTGAATCACTCTCATATATAAATATATATATATATATATACAATTATATAAAACATAGTATATCTTCTAGATATAAACATGTAACACCAACACAACTTACAAGACTTTTATTAAACTTAATACAATAACGAAGAAGGATTCTTAGTTACTTCATTACATGTTTCGTTACACTTTAAAGCTACATTAATCTCAATTACGGGGAATTTCTTTTAAAGGGCACATGTATCAAGTGTATCATCAAGTGTATCAAATTTATCATCAGTAGCATACCTTTCCCCTAATCGAACGGAGGAGAAGGAGGAGGGTAAGGCACCTTTTACTTTCATAATTCATCTACTTATTAAATGTAAATAATACATGAAGAGCTGACTTATACCATGGAAAACAGACAAATCAGAGAAGTACTCTGGTGAAATCGGACCCCCCCCCCAAAAAAAAAAAAAAAAAAAAAAAAAGAAGAAAAATATCAAAAAAAATTAAATTTGTTGAATAGATAATGTCACGGTAACGTAGTGCGAGACAACTTTCCCGTTAGTTCGAACACATAAATCTACTAAAAATGGAATTAAAACAAAATTGATATGACTCGGGAGGGTCTTTCCTTCTTCGAGGACCTTCAATAAATATGCTTTCCATAATATATATTTTGAGTAGTGGCCCAGAGGAGACTGCGCTTTGGGGAAAACAGAAATTAAGGATATTTTTGTCCAAGAAAAACGGGGAGTTGTTAATATAAACAGCATGATCTACTGACAGCATTGCCACTTTGAGATTCACAAACCTTTAACATTAAAAACTCTCTTTGTTGTTCCGTTTTATTTCACCATTCCGTTCCTCTTATTTTTCTGCTTTCATACAAAAAAACTTACTACAAAAGTTGGATTATCCTTTAAGTCCGTACTCAGTACTGTTGCCCTGTGACTCGGGAGTCACTCGAGTTTCCTAAGGTTCATAATTCCGGTGGTTTATAAATTCGAGTAACAGATTTCCCATACCCAATGATAGTAGGCCTAGGTGGTTCATTATACGGAAAATGAAATAGGGTTCATAATTTCGAACATTCATGATTTCTAAAAGGATATAGGGTTCTATTTTTTTGTTGGAATTATATACCTTCGAAATTAAAGTCACCTTTTGTTTTCGGAATTCTCAACTCTATTTCATTTTTCAAGCTCAATATATTTTTCAAGGTCAATAATAACATCTACCTTGGACAAAATATCACTGGTGATGCCAGATGCGAGGAATCATTTCTTGGCGATGAAAGACTTATTTACAGCAAGAAAGGTGACATTTAAAATTAGAATGAGACTTACAAATTTCTAGGTCTAGGCTGTTCCATTGTATGGAGCAGCAACGTATACATTAACAAAGAATATGGAAAATTGGGTGTACTTGAGAATGATGAGAATGTCATGCAAAGATATTTAAATTGACGGAGAAATAGTGCATATGGAGGACTCAAACAAAATATTCTTATAGGAATGGTTTAAGAAAAAAAGGCAAAATACTTCG
Source organism: Strongylocentrotus droebachiensis (assembly GCA_035222895.1). Lineage (NCBI taxonomy): Eukaryota > Metazoa > Echinodermata > Echinoidea > Camarodonta > Strongylocentrotidae > Strongylocentrotus > Strongylocentrotus droebachiensis. The sequence goes on along the minus strand of JAVYIG010001672.1, from coordinate 127,442 downwards.
GCCACGTTAAAAGACATAAGAATCTCTTGAAAGATTTATTGCAAGGAAAAGTAGAGAACTAACTGGGTAGGGAAGAGTAGAATGACATTGTAAAAGAGTGTACTAGGGTGGCAGAAAAGAGAAATATGTGGAATATTATTGTACATGTACATTGGGTTAGCGGGGTCTAGAGATGAATTTTTCCGCTGTAGTAATATGAATCTCGAAGCGGAATTCCATTCCTTTCGTGATTACCATTCTGCAGAGGTTCGTGGCTCTGTAACATAAACAAATAATGATCACAAGTTAATCGTGTTAATCAACGAATCAGTTAACCCGAATGATTTGCTTCATCTATACAAACCTATATAGCAATTGTTATACCAACAACAATCCAATTTAATTAAATTGATTCATTTTCCGTTTTAAAACAATGTTTTTCAAACACAACAATGAAATCAAAATACAAAATGGTAGGGTACCCTACTTAAAATTAAGGTGCGTGTGGGTATGCTCTCAAATACTTTGCTTTTGCAGAGCCCCACTTTTTACAGTGATATTTAACAATATTACATATGATCATAGTAATTTTAACAAACTCATAATATAGAATTATTATAATATATAACATAAAAACATAGAGCATTGGCACTCCGATCACCTGAACAACAACAAAACACACTCATACACTAAAGAGAATAAGAAAAAGGCGAGATGCTATTAAGGCAAGAAGGGGGATTAGAAAGAGAGAACAGAGAGAGTGAGAGAGAGAGAGAGAGAGAGAGAGAGAGAGAGAGAGAGAGAGAGGGTGGGTGGGGGTGGAAAACAAGATACATAAAGAGGAAAAGACAGCACGGTTTAGTATAGAAAAAGGAACCAGGATCATGATGATGAGAGAATGAAAGAAAAAACAGAGACAGACAGACAGACAGACAGAGAGCAGGAGATAATAAAGAAGAAGAATCAAAGTTTGGAACAAAAGAATATTTTGTAAATTTAAAGAGGAATGGAGATTACTTTAACAAGTTTTGAAAAGACATGACTTAATCTATCAAGAATAAACCATATTGTCAAAAAAATATCACGAAAAGAGGTAAGAAATGTTATGTCTGTTTTCGTTCCTATTCCTACTTTATGGGTGACAGTTTATTTCTGCTTCTTAAATGTGCACAATGTACATGTTTGCTTTTAAAGGTAGGGTATCCTACTGACACTTATTCAGATTTATGTATACTGCCATTTGCAGCTCACAATATCTCTATGTGTCGACAGTTATATCCCAATTGGATTACTAACTGCATGACGCGCGTGTGATGATGTTTGGGTACAGGAGCCGAAAATCGCTCCTTTGTACGCCTTCACCGAAAGATGGCGCAATTGTAGAAAAAGTTCAGTAGTGCTAGCCATGTCGGTAAAATGCCCCGCTTTTAGGTTTTTAATCCGAAGTATGGTGTTCTGTGTGCAGACTGATGACCAACCACATACACTTACCGGCGCACGTCTAGTGTAGGAGGGTCCGGTCTTGAAATTTTGGCTGGCCCTCCTCTGCTCTCGACTCTTGTACTGAGTAAATAAAGCCATGTCCCTGTCCATATTAGTATTACGATGGGAACGGTCCCGACTTCTGTCTTCGTGATGAGCAATTGGGTTTCCTGGTAAACAACAACGACAACAACAACTCCCTATTATATATGCAGAGACATCTCAGTTACAAAGAAACCAATTATGCCCTTAGATATGTATAGTCTATAACACTAAGTACTGTACACGAAATTTATTAATGGTGGACTTCAAATGTATCAAATTACCAACCAACTTACATTTTATTTCAATATTGTCTGAATGAATGGATAATGGATGTTGGAATATAACAATTTGGTGCATACTGGGAAGGGTCAGGAGGGAAGTTGGGTGGGTGGGGGGGGGGGGGGGGGGGGGGCGTAACAATGTTAAGTAGAGGGATGAGAAGGGGAATAGGATAGTGTGTACACAACCATGGTTACATTATTGTGATATTATGTGTTGTATTCAAACACGTTTAATCATTCATTGATTTGTACATTCGCTTATCCTTGCTTCATAATAATATAATTAAAATTGACAAAAGACAATATTTATAAAAAAAAGAATCTGTTGACTATACTATCACAATATTTTGACCTGTAACAATAATCCATGATAAGCTAACATACATTACAAACTGGACTTTCGGCTAATCATGTATGTATATATATATATTTCAGGCCATTACGTTAACTGTGAAGTGTACATAATATATACATAACCTTATATGGAGAAAAAGTATTGCAACCAACCAACCTCGTGAAGGCACCCGATGATTACTGGAATTATAATCTCTGGTCCAAAACGTAGATGTTGGCCTAGAATGACCCCGGCTGCCTTGGTATTTCATCATCATTCTGTTTCTCAAAGCGTGCATGCAGAGGACCAAGATCAGGATGAAGAAGAAAAGTGCACCTGCTGTTGTTACGACGATCACTGCAATAGAGGGCGCTGAGGAAAAAAAAGAGAGGAATTTATCATATCTTTTTGTTTAGACAAGGAAAATCACTACCCAATTCTGAGTAGTCAAACACCTTTTGTCATCTGTAGTAATAATAAATGTAGCACGTATACATAATGGGGCATCGTCTACAACAAGCGGTCATGTTATTTTTAGTCGTATTACCTCAATATATTCAAGTCTTTAACACTGGCTTCCATGTAACCTGATTACCTACAACCGTTTTTATGATATATGAGCAAAACGCCGAAGTAATTTAACTAGAAAAGGTATGATCAATTCCTACACATTAGAGGGCATATATTTTGTTGGATAAATTACAGTCTCTCTTCACATAAAGTTTCAAAAATATAATAAAAATGAATGCATGGCATATATGCATTTGTACCGAGGCCAAAATAACTAACCATAGACCTATTAAAACTATGATGTTAAATGTATGAATATATTTGTAAACAATACAAGAATGTGTTGGTTTTTCATAAAACGCAGGGTGGGAATAAATACTCAATCAAGATGAAAATAAATATATGTATCTTATCAAGATAGGTCTTTGATCCTTAAATTATCATGAATTGATTATATCATAATGATATTAATAATAATAATGATGATAATATAAAATAGAGATAATAACAATAATAATTGAATTAATAGTAACGATAACAACAATTAATTGTTTTTTTTTACATATGCTGTTTGTGGATGTCTGACAGCGGTCCCCGGTCCAGCCCTCGGTGCATCTAACGATTAAAGAAAATCAAAGCAATATAAATAACATGGTGCATCATTTAATAAGAATGTGTCGATGTCGATGACATACTACGTAATCCGATATAATTATATTTGGATCACCTTTCACTTGATTTTTGCCAAAGTGTGAACGCTAAAAGTGTCCGTCAGATAGTATCCCTGTGCCCCAGAATATTTCCCCATAGTTTTCTGTTTTACCTGTAGTTTATTCCAAGATTTCTAGTATAAAATTATGACGATCATTTAAAGAAAAAAAAGGTCGTCTTGTAGCGAACTCAAAAAGAAAGGTCTTGTGCGTAAACTTTATAAAAAAATAGTTCACGGTTTAATCATTCCAATATGTTCCTATGTTTCACAAAGCAGCACTCGTGGCAAGCCGGCTATTAAATGTACCAATATGCATTTGTGGCAAATAAAAGGTAAAAGTTGAGAACCTACCTGCATCTTGCCCCTGATCCATCACTTGTTATTATACAGGTACCGCCGTTTTCACAGGTCAAGTCTTCACAGGGGACTGCACACAATAGGAAAATTTGAGAACCAAAGTTATACGGATTCCATAATTATATGTAATTAAGACATAAAGACACTATTTTATCGATAGTACTAAGCGTCTAATGACGCCGAATGTGCAATGACTATTGAAATAATAGAAAAAAGGAATATGGGAATGCTATAGAATGGACACTTTTTATATTGAATGTTTTTATTTGTATACTTATGGATAACTAAGGGATGAAATGAACCTAGGACTAAACTGAGATAACATAGTGGGTGAATTGAGTGTCAGTTTTTTTAGCTTGTTACACACGTGTAGTCTTTTAGTTGACGTGGGATTATGACTTGCGCGGGCTTTACGATGCAATACGATGTATTCACAATCCCTAGCGCCATCTAGCGACAACAGTGTTTATTTGATTTCATATGATGCATTATCGTAAAAAGTAGACAAAAAATAAGCTGTGGCATTGTTTTATACGATAAGATATTTGGTAATTTATGAGAATTTGTGGTCAGGGGTCATTTATTATCAACAAAGAAGGTTTGATGGGCCTATTCTATGTAAAAATGTGCCCTGATGCTAGAAAGAAGTGGTCTACTTGACCCCCATCATGCAACAACAATAATAGTGGTAATTTGGGTCACTTTTTTTGCCCGACAATTACCATTTGTATTGTCAGAATCAATTGATGGGTGGGTTTCGACATTCAAATTCAATATAAAAATGTGCCCTGATATCAAAACAATCAATCTCAATAAATAAATGTACACACTTCGGACCACTTTGTCATTTCGATAGGTGGCTAGTGTTTTGGTACATGTAGTTTAAAAATGCCGGTGAGCGAGCTGAAAAATTGGCCTGTCGCGGCTTGCCGTTGGGGGCGTTGTCAATTGTGAATCAACCCTATTAAATTATTGGCGCATGAATTCACTGTCTCCTTACAATTCAATTTACTAACGCCTGGACGATAACGCAATCTGAATGTTAAACCGTGTGCAGTAGGTCGCATATCGTTAAAAAAAAACTCACATGAAATGTTGAACGCGGTGAGTGATGTAAGGAACAGTCCGGAACCGCTAGTGATCTCGGCATCGGAGGTCAATGCGCTTCTGAAAATTTCATTAGCTTTAACTTCAGTTATGCTCGATGTTGGATTGAAAATGAGAATGAAATTGGCAATGATACTTCCACTCCTGAAGGATACGACTTTTGAGGCGATGAAACCCGGTGTGTTTTTATATATCTTATCGAGCTGAGGAAAACAACATGATGGGGTTGAGGAGAATAATGAGAGAGGGAGGCAATGAAAATGATTAATTTCATTGAGTGGATTTTTATCAATCGAAATTAGTTGTGGACGTTTCATATATCAAAATGTGTTCACTTAAGAATCTTTTGGTAAGACCGATGTATTTGGTGGTTGCGCTTGAAGTGAGTAACATTCTTTCCCTACAGTTTACACAATGTTATAATAAGCCATAACAACAAAGGAGAAATTCATACTATATACATGTATTTCTATAAAACTTTGAACTTGGTTTGTATCAAAGGGGAAACATAGTGCTAACAAAAAAATAGCCCCGGACAAACAAACCAACAGACTTTTGATCTTCAGGATTATGAAAAATACGAAACGCACACAAACAAACACACGCACATGTACACACACACACATATATTATAAGACATAAACTAGTCTCAAACATATTGTTTGCCATTAAAGTAAGTGAATCAAGATAAGTAACATGCCCCCCCCCCCCCCCAAGGTGCAAACAACAAGAAAAGAAGAAACGAACCTTCACAGAATTCTTGCGAAAGAACTATCTTGAAGTTTATTTTATTTCGCTCTCTTACCTGTGCTTGGAGCTCCAATGCAACGTTTTGAAATGTCGTAGTTGTGTCATCCAATAGGTCTGGTATAAACGTTGCTGTCATATTATTAATTCTTTCCAGAATCACGTTTCCAGCCAGTGCATAATTTACTATTTTAAGAGAAGAAAACAAATCAAAAGAAAAATATACTAAATGATTTAAATGACAAGCCACAATACAACAGCTCTTGACGTTTATGAAACACTTATGAAGATTTAATGAAAATTACTAAAAGATATTTTGAAAACTTCCTTTTTAAATGAAAAAAATAAGTTATCCTGATTAGATGACGAAATAAATCTTACATCTAAAACCACGCTAAAATAAAGCGGTGCACTAATCTCGTACGCTTCTATGTAAGCCGCGTCCCTAGTCTCATTTTAGGCCTACATTAATTGATTGTTATCTCATTCCGTGACGAACGATATCATTACAAGTATCTTAGCTGAATGAGATCTTGTTCGGTATAGAATTTGAATTTTCCGGTGCTATTTTAAAATGTTGTTATATGAAAACAGTATAATATACTCTGACTGTGTTGGATTTAAATCGATTCAGGTAGAATAAAACATTTTAAGCGAAATAATTAAAATTAGTTTTGTTAAAATAGGCCCACCTTTAAAAAAAAAAACTTGATTTCTAAAGGTACTATGTCGTATTTGCAGGCCAAAACAAAATGAAAGGTTAAATTCCAATGGCATTTGAAAGATAATACTAATTTAGAACTTCCCTAAAAAAAGGGGTGCGTGAAAATGTCTTTAAGTGGGAAAATAACGACTATTAGTCGAATGGACTAAAGAGCTATAGAGGCAGTAAGTAATAGTCTGATTTTCAGACCATTGTACCGAATGTTCGTACGTTTTATGCTGCGCAAATATTCAATCAGTTTAATTTGGGCTATTACATGAAGTGGGTTATTGATGTAGACAAAATAATACTCATGTACCCTTTACAGCTCATTTTATGTATGTTATTACCAAAGAAGAAGAAAAGCTAATCAGTCACTCAATAGTGTCTGACAGTGAAGTCTAGCAAGTAAACGGGTTTCCTTGCATAATTTGAATATTAGGACACTGCTTTTAAACGTTTAAACTTCACAGATAGGACATACATGACATATTCATAATTCCTGCAAATTATAGTTCTACAGAATTTGACGTTGGTTGCAAAAGGGACATTTTCAAAAAAATCATTTATTTTTGTTTGTATTTAGTTTATTTAATACAGACCATAACTTATTTTGTTCACGTCATACATAACGTTTTAATGAAGCTTGTTAGTTCTTTTTCATTAGCCAGATTAAGTATTGAGAATTTAAAATATATTTTCTTTAAATATTGATAAGGGCCCTACTACAGATGGACTAAAAATGAAAGTCTTTCTTTGATAACATCATGACCACCGCCACCTGATAATAGGGACTTTTAGATTTGCACGACGAGAACGTGCACTGCTTTGTGTGACATCCTTTTAAGGCAATGTGACGTCTTTTTAAGGCACTACCGGGCACTGCTAGTTCCTTAAAAGGACGTCACATTGCCGTAAAAAGGATGTCACACGTGGTAGTCCACGTTGTGCAAATCTAAAAGTCCCGAATGTGTACTACAGATGGACTAAAAATGAAAGTCTTTCTTTGATAACATCATGACCACCGCCACCTGATAATAGGGACTTTTAGATTTGCACGACGAGAACGTGCACTGCTTTGTGTGACATCCTTTTAAGGCAATGTGACGTCTTTTTAAGGCACTACCGGGCACTGCCAGTTCCTTAAAAGGACGTCACATTGCCGTAAAAAGGATGTCACACGTGGTAGTCCACGTTGTGCAAATCTAAAAGTCCCGAATGTGTATGTTGATGAGGACATTCATTTGACGCGACAATGTGATTATGTAATCACGCACCATCACAGACTCAAGAACCATTCACATTTCTTCAGATTCTTTTCGCTGGGCCAGGGCCTAGAGTGTAGTTTCAGGAAAAATATCGTGATTTAAGACCAGTTAGAGGAGCAGTGAACCCCAAAGGTATTAGATTGATTATTAAAGAAGTGGACACTGGTGGGCATACATCTGGACTTGCCAAACTTTCGAAGAACACATATTCCTTACTGTCCTTTTACCTTCTATTCCTTGGAAATGGATAGGTTAAGTTTTAAATCATTGTGTTGCAGCCAAATTTACAGGTTTCTCTTGTAAATTACTTCTAATTTCCTATTGAAAACTTCATATACGTCAATATTCATATGTACGCCACAACTGCACATGCATTTCCGTGCTTTTTAGCGATTCAGTTTCTTTTGCGCAGGCATTTTGTAGAGTTCCAGTCACAGTTCTGTTTTTGTATGGCTGGCTGGCGGTGGTCGTGATGAGATCAAAGTTTGGAAGCATGTTTAGAATTTCATTATGATACTTTTGACAGAGTCAGGTGCATGCATGTATTATGGTACCGATCAGTGTCCATTTGTAGTAGGTCCAATATGATAAGATAGATGTAGGTAAATGCATTTGAGTTCTGTGCACTAACTTCCAGTAGTGTGGGGAACATCTATTGAAAGACACAAATTAAAAACACCCAGCATGTTATCACCTTTTTACTTGATGGAGCTGTCTATTAAAAACCATTCATATATAATTGATTCACCTGTTAGATTGCTTGTGACATTTAGAACAAACTCGATGGTTTTTGACAAGACTCCATCTGTTGCGTTAATCCTGATGTTGTTAACACCAGGCGACAGATCTGCTGGCTGAAATACTTCCTTTCCATTAACAACAATGGGGCCATATATGACGTCACCATAGAACGAGAAATTGTAGGAGGTCAGGCCCTCGTTGAGGCCGCCAGTGAAATTTAGAAAGTGTGTGTTTCCATCAGAAACGGCGAATGCCTGCAAAATCTCGACAGGCAACTCTCTCACTTCAGAGAAGAAAAAAATGAGGAGAGATATTAAAAATAAAATTAGGCTCAGAATCACTTGAAATATATCACAGATAAATAAATAAATGGATGAAAAATACAAATGAAATGAATATAATGTTATCAAATATGGGTTTGAATCTAATTTATTTTGGCGGGAAAGAATGTTTCTGAAAAGAGATGGATTGACTGGCGTTTGCCTTAGCTAGCATTCTGACCAGTGATGTCACATCTTACCTTCTATGCAATGTAAATTTATATATCCCACATTTCGAACTTTTTATTTCGTTACAGATATAAGATATATATATACGTCATTTTTGTATTATAATTCTCCAATACATTTTGAATAATACAGGTAGTATGTGTAGGTTGTTATACTCCAAGTGACATGTTTATTCTCAACGTATTAAACGCATTCAAAGCGATTATTTTTCCTCATATATATTAATTTTTCATGATGTATCAGCTCATTTATACAATTGATATTTGCATTACTGATGACAACATGAGGGCACTAACAATGCACAGTGCACCTCTTAACATGTTTGTTTATGCATTATGCCTCAGTCACATTTGCCGCCGCGGCCGTGCGGTATAAACTTTCTACGACCCATAGCTATTATAAGGCCGGCTCAGCATTCCCACGGTCACATACGGTAGCGGTCCCATATATTAGTGTAGCCGCACGGCGTATTTTGAATTTGTGGAGACAGAAAACCTGCGGCTGCCGTACGGCCTTTGAAGTGATGACGCATGTTCGCCTTAAAGCTACCCTAGGGCGGCCGTAGAATTCCTGCGGCCGACGCAATTTTGTAGGTTCTACAAAAGTCAATTTTAATTCATAAGGCCCTAGGGCAGCCGCATTGCAAACACAAGGCCTCCGTACGACCGACGTATGGTCGCCGTATCCCCTTTTCTGTGTGGCCTCCATACGACGGCAGAAGGCGGCCGTGAGATATTCGTACGGATTCATGGGCTCCGCGGCCTCTACGCTTTTGTTTTGCGGAACTTGAAATATCGTAAGCCCGTAGTCCGTAGACATGTCATATGTTGCATCGCACGATCCACGCACGGGCATCGCGCGGAAGCCTCGCGATAAAGCAAACGCATGATTTTTTGGTGAACATGAAGAAAAAAAGTTCAAAGAACACCACATCTTCTCGCTCGACCTCTGCACGGAAGCTAGACGGGCTCCTTACGATTTCCGTGCCGAGGCTGCGGAGACTGCAAGGGCGCTAGCGCATATTTTCTTTTCTACACAACTGTTTAGCCAGTTCAGTCAAATATACTGTGCGAATGACTGGAGAGTCTTTTGGATTGTTAGATCTGTACAAACTCGCGCGTGTAGCTAGCAGATAGGCTACATTTATTAAGGTGCTTGAAGCCCTACACAATTCTTTTGTTCCCTTATGTATTTTGTTTTCCCCTTCAATCTATCCTCTTCTCTTTCGTCATGTATTTCTTTGTTTTTTAGCTTCAATCTATTCTGTTCTCTGTCGTTATGTAGCGGTTATTGTATGCCCTATTTCTTCGTTCTTCCTTTAATCTATATCCTCTTCTCCTTCTCTTCCGTTATGTATTTCTTAGTTTTTCCTTTGATCTATCCCCTTCTCTTTCCTTAATATTTCCTTGTTTTTTCTTCTCCATATCCTCTCCACTCTCCTCATGTATTTCTTCGTTTTCCCTTTTTTTTAATCATCTAGTCTTCCCTTGGACATGTACGTGCTTGCATATTATATTGTACACACTATATTGCTGCTGGTGATTGTAAGTGTGCGTTAACGAATAGACTCTTTCACCAGAGCACTTCTAGGATTTTTCTTGGCGAAAATGGTCAAACAGGTGTGTACGCATCTTATTTTTGTTTACACAACTGTTTAGCCTTTTTCGCGAACAAATTCATAGAGGTGCTCTGGTAAAAGAGTCTAAGTCGTCAGCGCACACTTACAATCACTAGCAGCAATATGTGCAAGCACGTACACCCAGGGAAGTGAAGATAATAGAAACGGGGATAGAAAAGGGAAACAAAGAAATACATCAGGAGAGTGAAGAAGATATGGAGAAGGAAAACATAAGAAATATATGACGAAAAAGAAATGGACAGACTCAGGGATTAAAAACAAAGAACAAAATAATGAAAGAGAAAAGGATAGATTAAAGGAGAAATAAAGGGAAAAACAAAGAAATACATGACGAAAGAGGTGAGGATAGATTGAAGGACTCTAGCTTACGATTAAAGAAATACATAACGGAAAACAAAGAAATACATAACGAAAGAGAAGAGGATAGACTCAATGATTAAAACAAAGAAATGCATAACGAAAGAGAAGAGGATAGACTCAACGATTAAAACAAAGAAATACATAACGAAAGAGAAGAGGATGGACTCAATGATTACAACAAAGAAATACATAACGAAAGAGAAGAGGATAGACTCAATGATTAAAACAAAGAAATACACGAAAGAGAAGAGGATAGACTCAATGATTAAAACAAAGAAATACATAACGAAAGAGAAGAGGATAGACTCAATGATTAAAACAAAGAAATACATAACGAAAGAGAAGAGGATAGACTCAATGATTAAAACAAAGAAATACATAACGAAAGAGAAGAGGATAGACTCAATGATTAAAACAAAAAAATACATAACGAAAGAGAAGAGGATAGACCCAATGATTAAAACAAAGAAATACATAACAAAAGAGAAGAGGATAGACCCAATGATTAAACAAAGAAATACATAACGAAAGAGAAGAGGATAGACTCAATGATTAAAACAAAGAAATACATAACGACAGAGAAGAGGATAGACTCAATGATTAATCAAAGAAATACAAAGCAATCCAAAAATACCGCGAAGGGTAATGTTAGACTCTGTCTCCAGTCGTTTGCACATCATATTTGAATGAACTGGCTAAACATTTGTGTAAATAAAATATGCGCGACCCGTACGGCCTGTAAAGATAGGAATGCGTCCTACGGTGACCCTGAGGCCATCGCGGACTGTCTGCGGCCGCCGCAAGTATCTCTCGTTTTCTGGGGCGTACGACCACCGTATCCTAGCCGTAGGGCAAATGTGACATAGGCATAATGCTTATGCCTGGATTACATTTGGCCTACGATTAGTCTACGGAGCCCGTATCCTGCCCGTATCCCCTTTTCCGTGCGGCCTCTGAACAGAGGCGGTAGGCGGCTGTGAGATTTTCGTACGGATTCACGGGCTCCGCGGGGCTCTGCAGCCTCCACGATTTTGTTTAGCAGAAAGTTATACAAATTTGAAAAATCGTAAGCCCGTAGTCCGTAGACATGTCGTAGGTGTCATTGCACAATCCCCGCACGGGCATCGCGCGGAGGACTCACGCTGATCGTGCAGCAAACGCACGATTTTTAGGTGAAGATGGAGGTAAAAAACGCTAACCCTAAACGGCACCGCGGCTGCACGGTCATCGCGCCTTCTCCGCGCAACCTTTGCACGGAAGCTGCACGGGCTCCGTACGATTTCCGTTCGGAGGCGGCGGAGACTGCATGGCTACTGCATTGAAATTGCACGATTTCCGTACCATCTCCGAGCAGCCTCTGTACGGATTTGCCCCGGCCTGCCCCCGAGGGCCAATACAAGAAATGACACGATGCTCGTAGATAATGTAAACACAAACATCGTAGCCTCCTACGATGCCCCCAAAATCGCACGAAAAATCGCAGACTAATTTATCGTACGGCATTAGTTCACATTTGTCCCGGGCGCCGTACGATAAATTGGTCTACGATTTTTCGCGCGATTTGGGGGGGGGGGTGCATTGTATGAGACTACGGGCTACGATGTTTGTGTTTACGTTATCTACGCGCATCGTGCCATTTCTTGTATTGGCCCTTGTGGGAAGGCCGAGGCCAATCCGAACAGAGGCTGCTCAGAGATTGTACGGAAATCGTGCAATTTCAATGCAGTAGCCATGCAGTCTCCGCCGCCTCCGCACGGAAATCATACGGAGCCCGTGCAGCTTCCGTGCAAAGGTTGCGCGGAGAAGGCGCGATGACCGTGCAGCCGCCGTGCCGTTTTTAACCGTTTTAGTACCAAGCTACTACTAGGCATTTCCATCAACCAAATTGTTTACATGGGCAATGCAGAAAGCGTTATGTTAGGGTGTGTATTAATAAAAACTCACTTTGTATATCGATATAACAGACGGTGCTATTGATGTTTCCAGCTGAATCAGTGACAGTTGCTGATATTTCATTGACACCTGGATCTAACCTTTGACCCGGCTGCTTTGGAGCAAAATCAACCTGAAGTGACGACGGCGTATCGACATTATCCGAAACAGTAGCGTCATAATTTTGCACAACGTTACCAAACGGTACAGTAATGTTGGAACACGTTATAAGCGGGGATTCAACATCTGTCAAAGTAAATCGATGAATATGATGCTGTTAATTTATATAAATGTTTCATGATATACCGAAAATTATGATTGAATAATACCAAGCTATTTTGTGCCATATCTAGGATTATAATCGATATGTATGTGTGTGTACAAGTGTGGCCTAGTGAATAAACCATCGTACTGTAGATCACAAGTTACGAGGTTCTAATATGCCGGCATTAAAGCCTCGGTCACAAATGCCATAACGAACTGCTACGAACGCCGTACGAACGATTTTCAGACAATGGAAATTCGGAAAGACAATGGAAAAACAGGATGATTCGTACGAACGCATCGTTCGTACGAACCTTTGTGACCGTAGCATACGTTCTTTGCCAACACGTTAGCCTAATATTGCCACTCTCCACCCTGGTGTAAATATGTAACTAATATGTTTTAGTGCTTGTTACTTTGATGGCTCGGATATGACCAGGATAATGAAGTCTAAGCACTATAAACATGACTGCGTGACGGATATGAACGGTCAACAAGGGGCTATTTTTGTTATTATTACGATACTACTACTACTAATAATAATGATAATAACTATTATCATTGGTGGTAGCAGTAGTACTATTATTATTATCATTATCATTTGTAGTATCGATACCATTATTGTTATTACTATTATTATTTACCCTGTATGAAGTAAACAGCACAAAAAATATCAAATAAACACTTGGATGTAAATGAACATTGCTTGTAATATACTACAATACGTAGTAACATATGAGACAACAAAAGGAAAAAATGCATTTGACAGAGCAACTTTATATTTGCATATTTCGTCTAATATCTTGTTGGCACTTATTATCAAATATTTATGAATTAGAAAGTAAACTCATTTTCGTAATGACGATTCACTTCCTGTTTAAACGCATATTGCAATATCATTTATTCTGCTCTCTCTATATTCACCATATCTGTGAATGATATGACTTATATTACCTTGAATAGTGTATGTTCCTGTGCATGTCTTATTTAATTCATTTAATTCGTTAAGGTGTTTGGTGACTCGGAAGGGAGAGTTACATTGAAACATGTCACAATAGGATGATCTGTGTCTATAAGAAATGATAAAGTGAATGAAAATTTAAATGAATCGAAAATGTTTCCATATTCAAATTTCAAAGAGATGTTTACACTTGTTTTATTTCTGAAATACAATGGGCAATCGATGTTTTAATTACGTTAATTTCTTGAAAATCTAAACGAAATATCGGCCGGCGCGATTTTCGAATTTCCGGGGACAAAAAAAGAAAAAGGAAATTAGTGGTAACTAGCCGCCCCCCCCCCCCCCCCCCCCCCCCCTCTGAGCGAAAAATAAAAAAATAAAAATTAGTGCTCACAACCCCACCCCCCCCCCTAAGAAATTCTGCATCCGCGCCTGGTGTATGGATCGTTTCATACCTTCGACATTAAAGATCCCTGTGCATGTCTTATTCAATACGTCATCATAGATGAGGGCAACCACGTCATGGGTTCCTATGGACACACTGCTTTCAAGTGGGAAACCTCCTAGTGTAAGATTAACCGATACACCATCTCCGTGATATCTGTAACTATCTACAGATTTGGTGACGTTATCTGCTCCGAAATCTAGGTTAAATGTATACGTCGCTTGGTCCACATCTGTGCTTACATTGCGATTCAAGTCTGTACAGTTCACGGGCAGCTCGGTAACTGCCAAAAAAATATTGATAATAAAAGACGGTTGGTAACTCGGTTTGTATAGGTTGATGTAAGAAAAATTAAGTTTTTAAATTCTTAAGTTTTCGAAATTTGCACAAAAAACTGTCAACTTTTATGTAAGAAATTCTTTTGCTAAATTCTAATTCAAGTACCGATTTCAGAAATGGGAAAATCTCAAGATTTGCAGTGCAACGTACTTTATCAGGGGAGAATTAGACCATCCCAAATAACCCAGTGGGATTTGGCAAAATGTCGCTTAGCAGTTGCAAGTTCATCCAGTAACTGATTGTAACATCGCTAATGATTGCTTTATCACTGGCCGAATCATAATTTTCATGAAACAATGTCTCATCAGACCTACGTGTGTTCTGTACGTAGAATAGGCAGGATTCTGAGTTGTTAAATGCATCGACTGCAAACATTGTTACTGGTGTGTATCCTGGAGGAAACAGATCAACATCTAGTGTGACGTTATAAGTCACTCCATCCGGGTCAGTACTTGCATCTGTGTAGTTATAGGTTGTACCATTCGTCAATCCAGAAAAGGTGTTTGGTGACTCGGAAGGGAGAGTTACATTCAAACATGACACAATAGGAGGATATGTGTCTAGAATAAATGATAAAGTGAATGAAAATTTAAATGAATCGAAAGTGTTTCCATACACAAATTACAAAAAGATGTTTACATATGTTTCTATTTGGAATACAATAGGTAATTGATGTTTTAATTACGTATATTTCTCAAAAATCTTTGTGATCGTGTTAAAATATGTTAAAAGAATCATTCTCGATCTTTACCCAATGCAAATGAGATGTACCTAAGACGCTTATGGGTAAAAGTAGACAAACATGTTCAGAACAACACTGGCGTGAATAAATATATTCATAGTACCTTCGACAACAAAGGTCCCCGTGCATGTCTTATTCAATACGTCATCATAGATGAGGGCAACCACGTCATGGGTTCCTATGGACACACTGCTTTCAAGTGGGAAACCTCCTAGTGTAAGATTAACCGATACACCATCTCCGTGATATCTGTAACTATCTACAGATTTGGTGACGTTATCTGCTCCGAAATCTAGGTTAAATGTATACGTCGCTTGGTCCACATCTGTGCTTACATTGCGATTCAAGTCTGTACAGTTCACGGGCAGCTCGGTAACTGCCAAAAAAACATTGATAATAAAAGACGGTTGGTAACTCGGTTTGTATAGGTTGATGTAAGAAAAATTAAGTTTTTAAATTCTTAAGTTTTCGAAATTTGCGCAAAAAACTGTCAACTTTTATGTAAGAAATTCTTTTGCTAAATTCTAATTCAAGTACCGATTTCAGAAATGGGAAAATCTCAAGATTTGCAGTGCAACGTACTTTATCAGGGGAGAATTAGACCATCCCAAATAACCCAGTGGGATTTGGCAAAATGTCGCTTAGCAGTTGCAAGTTCATCCAGTAACTGATTGTAACATCGCTAATGATTGCTTTATCACTGGCCGAATCATAATTTTCATGAAACAATGTCTCATCAGACCTACGTGTGTTCTGTACGTAGAATAGGCAGGATTCTGAGTTGTTAAATGCATCGACTGCAAACATTGTTACTGGTGTGTATCCTGGAGGAAACAGATCAACATCTAGTGTGACGTTATAAGTCACTCCATCCGGGTCAGTACTTGCATCTGTGTAGTTATAGGTTGTACCATTCGTCAATCCAGAAAAGGTGTTTGGTGACTCGGAAGGGAGAGTTACATTCAAACATGACACAATAGGAGGATATGTGTCTAGAATAAATGATAAAGTGAATGAAAATTTAAATGAATCGAAAGTGTTTCCATACACAAATTACAAAAAGATGTTTACATATGTTTCTATTTGGAATACAATAGGTAATTGATGTTTTAATTACGTATATTTCTCAAAAATCTTTGTGATCGTGTTAAAATATGTTAAAAGAATCATTCTCGATCTTTACCCAATGCAAATGAGATGTACCTAAGACGCTTATGGGTAAAAGTAGACAAACATGTTCAGAACAACACTGGCGTGAATAAATATATTCATAGTACCTTCGACAACAAAGGTCCCCGTGCATGTCTTATTCAATACGTCATCATAGATGAGGGCAACCACGTCATGTGTTCCTATGGACACACTGCTTTCAAGTGGGAAACCTCCTAGTGTAAGATTAACCGATACACCATCTCCGTGATATCTGTAACTATCTACAGATTTGGTGACGTTATCTGCTCCGAAATCTAGGTTAAATGTATACGTCGCTTGGTCCACATCTGTGCTTACATTGCGATTCAAGTCTGTACAGTTCACGGGCAGCTCGGTAACTGCCAAAAAAACATTGATAATAAAAGACGGTTGGTAACTCGGTTTGTATAGGTTGATGTAAGAAAAATTAAGTTTTTAAATTCTTAAGTTTTCGAAATTTGCGCAAAAAACTGTCAACTTTTATGTAAGAAATTCTTTTGCTAAATTCTAATTCAAGTACCGATTTCAGAAATGGGAAAATCTCAAGATTTGCAGTGCAACGTACTTTATCAGGGGAGAATTAGACCATCCCAAATAACCCAGTGGGATTTGGCAAAATGTCGCTTAGCAGTTGCAAGTTCATCCAGTAACTGATTGTAACATCGCTAATGATTGCTTTATCACTGGCCGAATCATAATTTTCATGAAACAATGTCTCATCAGACCTACGTGTGTTCTGTACGTAGAATAGGCAGGATTCTGAGTTGTTAAATGCATCGACTGCAAACATTGTTACTGGTGTGTATCCTGGAGGAAACAGATCAACATCTAGTGTGACGTTATAAGTCACTCCATCCGGGTCAGTACTTGCATCTGTGTAGTTATAGGTTGTACCATTCGTCAATCCAGAAAAGGTGTTTGGTGACTCGGAAGGGAGAGTTACATTCAAACATGACACAATAGGAGGATATGTGTCTAGAATAAATGATAAAGTGAATGAAAATTTAAATGAATCGAAAGTGTTTCCATACACAAATTACAAAAAGATGTTTACATATGTTTCTATTTGGAATACAATAGGTAATTGATGTTTTAATTACGTATATTTCTCAAAAATCTTTGTGATCGTGTTAAAATATGTTAAAAGAATCATTCTCGATCTTTACCCAATGCAAATGAGATGTACCTAAGACGCTTATGGGTAAAAGTAGACAAACATGTTCAGAACAACACTGGCGTGAATAAATATATTCATAGTACCTTCGACAACAAAGGTCCCCGTGCATGTCTTATTCAATACGTCATCATAGATGAGGGCAACCACGTCATGGGTTCCTATGGACACACTGCTTTCAAGTGGGAAACCTCCTAGTGTAAGATTAACCGATACACCATCTCCGTGATATCTGTAACTATCTACAGATTTGGTGACGTTATCTGCTCCGAAATCTAGGTTAAATGTATACGTCGCTTGGTCCACATCTGTGCTTACATTGCGATTCAAGTCTGTACAGTTCACGGGCAGCTCGGTAACTGCCAAAAAAACATTGATAATAAAAGACGGTTGGTAACTCGGTTTGTATAGGTTGATGTAAGAAAAATTAAGTTTTTAAATTCTTAAGTTTTCGAAATTTGCGCAAAAAACTGTCAACTTTTATGTAAGAAATTCTTTTGCTAAATTCTAATTCAAGTACCGATTTCAGAAATGGGAAAATCTCAAGATTTGCAGTGCAACGTACTTTATCAGGGGAGAATTAGACCATCCCAAATAACCCAGTGGGATTTGGCAAAATGTCGCTTAGCAGTTGCAAGTTCATCCAGTAACTGATTGTAACATCGCTAATGATTGCTTTATCACTGGCCGAATCATAATTTTCATGAAACAATGTCTCATCAGACCTACGTGTGTTCTGTACGTAGAATAGGCAGGATTCTGAGTTGTTAAATGCATCGACTGCAAACATTGTTACTGGTGTGTATCCTGGAGGAAACAGATCAACATCTAGTGTGACGTTATAAGTCACTCCATCCGGGTCAGTACTTGCATCTGTGTAGTTATAGGTTGTACCATTCGTCAATCCAGAAAAGGTGTTTGGTGACTCGGAAGGGAGAGTTACATTCAAACATGACACAATAGGAGGATCTGTGTCTATAAGAAATGATAAAGTGAATGAAAATTTAAATGAATCGAAAGTGTTTCCATACACAAATTACAAAAAGATGTTTACATATGTTTCTATTTGGAATACAATAGGTAATTGATGTTTAAATTACGTATATTTCTCAAAAATCTTTGTGATCGTGTTAAAATATGTTAAAAGAATCATTCTCGATCTTTACCCAATGCAAATGAGATGTACCTAAGACGCTTATGGGTAAAAGTAGACAAACATGTTCAGAACAACACTGGCGTGAATAAATATATTCATAGTACCTTCGACAACAAAGGTCCCCGTGCATGTCTTATTCAATACGTCATCATAGATGAGGGCAACCACGTCATGTGTTCCTATGGACACACTGCTTTCAAGTGGGAAACCTCCTAGTGTAAGATTAACCGATACACCATCTCCGTGATATCTGTAACTATCTACAGATTTGGTGACGTTATCTGCTCCGAAATCTAGGTTAAATGTATACGTCGCTTGGTCCACATCTGTGCTTACATTGCGATTCAAGTCTGTACAGTTCACGGGCAGCTCGGTAACTGCCAAAAAAACATTGATAATAAAAGACGGTTGGTAACTCGGTTTGTATAGGTTGATGTAAGAAAAATTAAGTTTTTAAATTCTTAAGTTTTCGAAATTTGCGCAAAAAACTGTCAACTTTTATGTAAGAAATTATTTTGCTAAATTCTAATTCAAGTACCGATTTCAGAAATGGGAAAATTTCAAGATTTGCAGTGCAACGTACTTTATCAGGGGAGAATTAGACCATCCCAAATAACCCAGTGGGATTTGGCAAAATGTCGCTTAGCAGTTGCAAGTTCATTCAGTAACTGATTGTAACATCGCTAATAATTGCTTTATCACTGGCCGAATCATAATTTTCATGAAACAATGTCTCATCAGACCTACGTGTGTTCTGTACGTAGAATAGGCAGGATTCTGAGTTGTTAAATGCATCGACTGCAAACATTGTTACTGGTGTGTATCCTGGAGGAAACAGATCAACATCTAGTGTGACGTTATAAGTCACTCCATCCGGGTCAGTACTTGCATCTGTGTAGTTATAGGTTGTACCATTCGTCAATCCAGAAAAGGTGTTTGGTGACTCGGGAGGGAGAGTTACATTCAAACATGACACAATAGGAGGATCTGTGTCTATAAGAAATGATAAAGTGAATGAAAATTTAAATAAATCGAAAGTGTTTCCATACACAAATTACAAAAAGATGTTGACATAAATTATGTTTCTATTTGGAATACAATAGGCAATTAATGTTTTAATTACGTATATTTCTCAAAAATCTTTGTGATCGTGTTAAAATATGTTAAAACAATCATTCTCGATCTTTACTCCATGAAAATGAGATGCACCTAAGACGCTTATGGGTAAACGTAAACAAACATGTTCAGAACAACACTGGCGTGAATAGATCTATTCATAGTACCTTCGACAACAAAGGTCCCCGTGCATGTCTTATTCAATACGTCATCATAGATGAGGGCAACCATTTCATGGGTTCCTATGGACACACTGCTTCCAAGTGGGAAACCTCCTAGTGTAAGATTAACCGATACACCATCTCCGTGATATCTGTAACTATCTACAGATTTGGTGACGTTATCTGCTCCGAAATCTGAGTTAAAGGTATAGGTCGCTTGGTTTTCTTCTGTACTGACATTGTGACTCAAGTCTGGACAGTTCACGGGTAACTCAGTAACTGTAATGTCAATAGAAAATTGAAAGAAATGAAAAGCGGAAGTTAATCATACATTCTTAAAGAGAGACTCAATGTACACATGGAGGATCTTAACAAATTTAATATGAAATCACTTTAAATAGCAAGTATTGAAAGTAATCAACAAATTATATAGCCAGAACAATTTTACTCTTTTACCTTATTGAGACATAATTAGTTGAAAGAGAAAGCGTTAAAATTACTACGTTAGACCCTTTCTGAAGAATAATTGTGAAACCAAAATTGTTTGAAACTTTTTTAGTGTGTTTACTTCCAAGATTGTCTAAACTAAACCTTCAGTGGCAGTTTTGAAAAAAGCAAAGGAGAGTAGGGGCCGAATCATTTAACTTAAAAAAAAAGCACACATGCACACATATTTACGCACGAATGTACATCAGAGAACATGAAAATCAGAGAATACTTGCGTGTGTTCTCTACGTGGAATAGACAGGATGCCGAGTTGTTACAAAAGTCGACTGCAAACATTGTTACAGGGGTGTAACCTGGTGGATATATGTCTCCCGATATTCCAATGGTGACATTATAGGTTACATCACTGAGACTCGGATTGGCATCCGTGTATGTAAAATTATAACCACGAGTCAGCCCTAAGAAGGTATTGGGTCCGGTGATTGGGAGACTAATATTCGAACACGTCACGTCCGGAGGATCTTTATCAGGGCCTTCATCACAACGATCTTTAAATGAAAGAAATGAGAGAGACAATCTATAAACATTTGTATAAATACTTTAACATATAATTACTGATTAACGACGATTGAAAACTTATGAAACATATTTTCCTGGACTCACTTATGTCCATTGCACTCAAGGTGTCATTTGCTGACGCAACCACAGGGACTGATGTAGTCCTGCTTCTGTACCGTTTTTCGTGTAGAGCGCCCAATCAGCTGATAAAATAACACACCCTCCACGTTGAAAGTAGACGTAGCCATTCCTCTCAATCGTTTTGACGAAAACTTGGGGGATTGCGCAATCAGTGGAGAGACCGCGCTGTGTGTTGGATCAATGCGTGTGATAGAAGAATAAAAACCAAGGACGGACTGAATCTGGACTAGGACTGATGCGGCCTTTGACGTGTTCGTGAACGGGAAATCGTGCTAAAAGTAACCGGCATGCAAACATATCTTCTTCTTTTTTATTACTTGAGCATTTAAATTACACATTTTAATAACACAACCAAAATCGACGCCTCGTGTGTAAAGATGTTGGTTGACACCAGGGGGGTGTTTCACAAAGATCCTAAGTAGAACTTAACTCTAAGTTGGACTTAAAAATTATGGAAAGCCATTAGCATCTTTGAAAACATTTTGTAAAAGTTATTGTAAAAGGCATAAAATGTTAATTCAAATCATTCATATTTTCTATCATCAAGGAGATTTCATGTTCTGGATGTAGAATTTATAAAAAGTCTAAAATACTTGAATTTCTGCTTTTGAATATATTTCATTTTAAGGCTCTAATGGCTGTCCATAATTTTTAAGTCCAACTTAGTGTTAAGTTCAACTTAGGATCTTTGTGAAACACCCCCCAGTTTATATAATGCCCTTCTCTGCCATTATCAAATGTTACATTTATCCCTGAAAATAACCTACTATACCCAATTTTCCTTCGTCCCTCCCTGTAACATGAATGTGAGTTATGTTAACTTGGTGATCCAAGATCGCGAAATACTTTTTCCGACACCATGACATTGAATCTACAATGTGAATACGATTTTTGTTTTAAAGAGATAAGTATTTACAGAATTATAGAAAATGAAATTGAGTCATATTGCTCCGGTTGTCTCATTTTCGCTCGCTGGACTTTTGCCAACACAAACGTAGCTAGTTCGACGGCACTACCAAAGTAGAATGTTCCACTTTGTTGCAGGGTGCAGGCGCGTACGGAGGGGGGGGGGGGGGTTTGAGGGGTTGACCCCCCCCTTTGGTATTTTTATATGTGTAAACCCCCCTAAATCCTCCCCCTCCCCCCTTTGGTTTTTTTTTTTTTAATTAAAAAAGAATTATGCCCATAGCTGACCTAAAAAAGATGACCTTACCCCCCCCCCCCCCCCCCAACGAAGAAAAATGTCAAATGTTCAAATTTCGAGACCAAACAAAAAAAAAATGTCCTCTTAATCCCCCCCCCCCCCCCCCCTGAGCGACTTTTCGGCTGGCTGATTCAATCGTTGTCGATTCAATTCTACTCAATACAATTTTTAAATGTATTTCAAATTTTAGAGCCCTTTACTCATTCATACTTATTCATGGGGCGTCATGCATATGATATTCTTCCACATGGAAATGAAAATATTTAGAAAGTGCGACAATACTTTTACTATTATAATAAATCTCCTTTAAAAGATGGAAATAACTGATTTTTAATATGCAATATCTAATTCCTTTAGACAAGATTGCTAGAACGCTAAGGATCGCCATTGATTTGAATGACTCCATTGGTATGAATCATTCAGGAGCACACTTTACACTTAATTTCCTAGCAATCTGGATATAATAATATATTATATTAGGAACAAAAGAATGAGGATAAGATACCTTAGTTTAAATAAAAATAAAAATAATAATAAATGCAATCTAAAAAAAGAACGCGAACTTTTAAAGTGAATCAGAAGACCATAGATAATTATTCTGACAAACTTTTACATGCCTTACTCCCACTTAATACACATACAGAAAGAACAAACAACAACATTGTCCTCAATATGCCCGGTTGAATAGAAGGCCGAACCCCATCTCGCTAATAAAGGTTACAAGCCTTTAGTAAATTCATGGTTTGAAAAGTTAAGTCTTCTATGCAATTTCTAGTGAAATCTAAAACAATTTATCCCAACATATCATCTTATAAAGGTGGGGGTAAAAAAGTCTCTTTTTCGTTATCCTAATGCAATCTGTACACGTATACCGTGGAAAGGGATATTTAAAATATCAGAGAAAGAGAGAAATCTATGATAAAAAAAATTACCGGTGCTCAAAGTCGGACTTAGTTTAACCTGATTGATTTTGAAAATAGGGAATTGATTTTTGACCATGGCATGATTTGTATTCGTTCATTTAGTTAAAATGTGGTAAACTGCATGGAATGAGAAAGTGGCAATCGGCGTTCCGTAAATCAGTGAACTAAATATGCCCACTTATACCCTGAGTGTTTTTTTTTCTTCTTCTTTCTTTCTTTCTTTTTTTCTTGTTTGTTATCTTCTATCAACAAATTAGTAATCGTTATCGGTAAAAAGGGACTATCCGAAACATTTTGGAATTGGAAATAATGCATGTATATCACCGAGAACGAACACAATTATATTCCAGCAAAGACCATACCTTATTACCTTAACCACAGCAATCTTTCAAAATAAATAGAAGAAACTTCAAGGTATGGTGAATCACACTCCCTCACAGGAACGTGATGGAAATCGTATCACAAAGATTACCTGTAATAATATAGATTCCTGTGCATGTCTTATTCAATACGTCATCATAGATGAGGGCAACCACATCATGGGTTCCTATGGACACACTGCTTCCAGGTGGGAAACCTCCTAGTGTAAGACTAACCGAGACAACACCTCCGTGATATCTGTAACTACGTGCAGATTTGGTGACGTCATCTGCTCCGAAATCTGGGTTAAAGGTATACGTCGCCTTGCTCACATCTGTGCTTACATTGCGATTCAAGTCTGGGCACTCCACAGGCAACTCGGTAACTGCCAAAATATCCAAAATGTAAAAAAATGAAGACAAAAATTAGTTAATTTTGACAATTATATGTATATGTGTATAATAAATGATATCCTAAATTGAATCTCAATGCAACTATAAACAATCATATTTTTTCTGGATGGGATGCCTTCACGATATGCCACATACTGTGCATATCTTGCCTTATCCATAATTTTGCAACTGTTTTGGGGGAACGTTGTGACTTGTGGAAAAATTATATGACACAAAACTATTATGCTGAAAATACATATATTTTACTACTAGAGCATGATGAAAGGCGGACGTGAGTTCTCTATGTGGAATGGTCAAGTAACTGAATTTTGACAATCAACCATTACTATCTAGCATTAAATGTTCATACTTACGTGTGTTTTCTACATAGAAGAGACAAGTAGCTACATTATCACAAGTATCATTTGCGAACAGTGTAACAGGTGTGTGTCCTGGAGGGTACAAGTCTCCGTCTTCACCAATTGTGACGTTGTACGAGACCCCACTTGGGTCAAAGTTATCATCCACGTTGGTGTAATCGATATCAAAATCCAATCCGAGAAAGGAATTTACTAGGAAAGGTTTTGTCGTTACGTTTGAACATGTCACATTTGGTGGATCCATGTCCACCGCACACGTATCTGGAAGTGGAAGAAGTGAGCAAGAACAGACTTTGTCAGCAATAAAACTGTGTATCACAGAAACAAGTTATGTAATTTATTTATTTATTTATTTATTGTGGTATAAAAAACATTGTACATGGCAGCCTTTCGGCTGAATTGAGTGCAATTTACATAAATATTAACACACGGATACTGCACAAAATACAATAGTATTACAAAGTCATTAAAAATAGTACATTCATAACAAACAATTATAGGTACATCTTAGATCAAAGAATATTGATGGTGGGATAACGGAAGTGGGTAATGGATGTGGAAAAATAAGTGTTTTATGATAGGACTTTAAAAGCAAATTCATAGGAAGAATATAACAGTTGAATAAATTATGACCAATGCTAAGAAAAATTATCTGTTTTGCATGCTTCAAAGTAGGCCTATTGTCATGTGGGTGCAATGTACATGTATATGGAGAACAAAATGGACGTATATGGTTGGTAATGCAATATTGAAATTAATATAATCCGTATAAACAAAACAGTAAACCTTCAGTAAACAATATAAGTTTTCATTCAAGCACATCTATAAGATAACAATTTGATTTACGTTTATGCTCAGCATTTATGAACAAACGATATGTCTTTACATTATTCCTGTTTTGAATTGAATAACCTCACAATGAAGGGGAGTGCGCTCTTTCTGTAGCGCTCATTTTTGCATTTGATTTCGGAATAGTCATTAGCGTTGCGCAGGTTGCGGGAAGTGCGGGAAGCTCGCGTAGGGGGGAGCCAGTGATAGAAGGGGGACGTTTCCTTTGTGAGATTACTCGCAAATTTCTTTGTTAACCTTTCCCTCCTCTCCTCCAGTGTGGGAAGGTCAAGAACATTGAGGGCATCATCATAACTCGTGTATCTTTGGCCAAGCATGAGGCGACACGCTCGTTTCTGAATTCTCTCTATCAGTTTCTTGTCTGCCCTAGTCAAACCTGAATGCCAAACAGGTGCGCAGTATTCGACTTTCGGGCGCACGTACGAACAATACACAACTTTCAGATCCTCAACAGGTAGCCGAAAACCTTTCAAGATACGCATCATGTGTAGCCTCATGCTTGCCGCCTTGACCATTTCTGTGACATGATATGACCATTTTAAGTCCTCCTGTACAAACACACCCAAAAGCTTAACTAGTTGTACTTCACTTATTTCCAGGTCACCAATTTTTAGTTTTGGGACGGTTGCCTGGTTTCTCATGAACTGAATGTTCATGACGACACATTTGCTAGGGTTCAGTTTCATGCTATTGTCTTTGGTCCATTTCTCAAGATCATTTACCACTTCTTGGATTTTGGGTTGATCCGTTGCCTTCCTACATTCAAGCAGTGAGAGGTCGTCGACGTATTTCCAACACTGAACATCACTGTCCTTGAACACGTCGTTGATAATGCAGAGAAAGATAAGCGGCCCAAGTCGAGTGCCCTGTGGGGCACCTGCCGAGATCTCCATCCAGTCAGAGAGATGTGACATGTAGCGCACACATTGTTCTCGATTGGAAAGGAAGCTGGAAATCCATGCCACCAAAGACGGGGATGCCCCCATTTCGAGTAGTTTCCTAACCGCTAGTCCATGATCTATCCTGTCAAAAGCTTTGCTGAAATCTGTAGCCACCAGTGTTGTGACCGTTTTGGGATTTTCGGCATTCCGATGGATGGTATTTAGTATATCTATCAGATAGTGTGCAGTCGAGTAGCCCTTCCTATTGCCGTACTGTGACTTGTCAATCGCAGGTCCAATGTCACCCACCAGCCACTTTGAGATGAATTTCTCCAGGATCTTTGCGAAATGATCTGTGAGCGATATCGGTCTCAAGTCTCCTATGGTGGGTTTGGAGGTTTTGGGGATAGGTACCACAATTGCACGTTTCCAGCGGTGTGGCACCACCGATTCTTTGATAGATTCATTGAAAATGGCCGTAAGAGGGCTACTCAGTTCTAACGCAAATTCGGAGATGATGCGAGCTGGGATGCTATCTGGACCGGGAGCTTTCCGTCTGTTAAGATGTTGCAATTCCCAGTAGACATCCCAAGGTTTAATAACAGGCAGTGGTAGAGCAGGGAGATAGGTTGGGAGATCAGGCAAATCGAGTCTACCGATGTCTTCAGCTATGCTGACGAAGAACCTGTTGATCGTGTTAGCAATACCAGCGAGGTCTGACTCGTCGATCCCTTCGACCTCAATGGCAGGTGGTTTGGGCTTATTTCCTGCCATTGATTTGATGTTCTTGTGCCACTGAGATGGATTGCTCTCCTTCATCTTACGCACGCGTCCGACATAGAACTCAGATTTTGCCCCTTTGATTAGTTTATTTACTTTGTTCCTCAGTCCTTTCCATTTGTTCGAACAAATCTTCGCGTGCAGGCGCGCCGGAAGCAGTTTGGGATTGGGGGGGGGGGGGGGTAGGGGGGTAGGGGGGGGGACATTCCAGGGGGCTCACCTTTCAGGGGCAATGGCGCAATTTGTTTGGGGGGACAGAAGAAAAATGTAAATCACCACCACTTTTACATGGACCCGCGGAAATTTTTTCGAAGTGGAGTATTAACGATCAGGTAGAGCGTAGCAAGCGCAAATTGACGTAGGGTCCAGGGGCTGAGCCCCCGGAAGCTCAGGGTTTTTAGGCATTAAATTACGGTCAGATAAGCATATTTAGATACCTTTAAGTTAATACAAAGTTTCGGGAAATTTTGAAAATTGGGTGGAAAGTGATTCTTTACAATTTTGATATATTTGGATGCCCCTATGGATGTATTATACGCACTAAAAAAATTAGCCCCTAAAACACTGTTGCTTTCAAGAAAAGTTGAATATAAATATTTTACGGTAAGTTTTGATACATTTCAAATAGCGCCTACGGCCGTTCAATGGAAGCTGCGACCATACAAATCTCAGAATATGTAGTTGTGATATATAGTTTCCAAACGGGAATAGCTAATCGGCCAATTTTAGTAAGAAACATTGTTTTATATCTTAATTAATATCTTGCCCTTGAGAGGGAGCTATACAAAGTAAGGAGTGTATTATTTACAATTTCATAACTTTGGATTCGATTTCACTCGCGACGACGATCACTGAATATTGTAGGATCGCATATGCTTCCAATAATTATGTTCATTTGAACCAAATTCATGACCCTATACCAAAACTTTATATTACCTTTAATAGTGAACTGGCAGGTCACTAATTTGCGGGGGGTTCAGGGGGGCAGTGCCCCCAGAAGCTCAGGGGTTTTAGGTATTTAATTACGGCAAGATGAGCATCCAGGGGCCCGCCGTAGGGTCATTGGTGGGGTCCAAGGGGCAGAGCCCCCGGAAACTCATGGGTTTTAGGTACTTAATTACGGTCAGATAAAGATCCAGGGACCCTCTTTCAGGCCCTTGTTTGGGTCCAAGTGGCAGAGCCCCCGGAAGCTGGGAGATCTTAGGTATCCTAATTACGGTCAGATAAGCATCCAGGGACCCTCTTTAGGGCCTATGTTGGGGTTAAGGGGGCGGACCCCCGTAAGCTCAGGGGTTTTAGATATTTAATAACGGTCAGAAAAGCATCCAGGGGGCTCTCTTTAAGGCCCTTATTGGGATAAAGGGGGCGCACCCCCGGCCAGATGAGCATATTTTGATACCTCATTTGTGACATTTTGACATTTGTGACATTTCTCTTTTTTTTTTCTTTTGCTGTTTAACATCCTTTTTTTTAAAAGGGGGAGGGGTTGCGCTGAAGCCCCCGAGTCCCGACGTTCAGCAGGCCCTGACATGAAGGCTTCTAAATAAGCATATTTTGGAGCCGGACTGTAAATTTAGGAATGTTTTTTTCTTCCAAGAAACGCATAAAAAGGTACGATTAAAAAAAAAAAAAAAAAAAATACCGGAAAATCATGTCATTTCAAGCAATATTTGTAAATCACTGGTATGGAATTAGAAATACCCCATCAGTTTGCCAGTGTTCAGGGGCTCATGTCTTCTCACTTCTAGGATAAAAAACACACACGCTTTCCTATCCTCTCACAATAGTTCCACAATATGCGCGTATCGCTATATAAAATCCACCATTGATAGATATAGGGCATGCGAAATGTTTAGGAAAATTTAATTCCTGTTAACTTTTCTTTTCTTTGAATGGAATTTAATTTGTATGTGATTCAATTCAACTTTTATTATTTGTATGCTGATTTTGGTTAAAAAATACAAACCATCTTTACTCCTTTACTGCTTTTTTAAGTTTGTATTAGGAGGGGGGTTAAACTGCGTTTTGCCCCCCCCCCACTTTTTTAGTTGGGGAGGGGGGGTGAGCGCACCCCTGCCCCCCCCCCCCCCCCACTTCCGGCGCCTATGTTCGCGTGCCGTATAGAGAGAATAATATTTCAAACACTCAAACTATATGGAATTGAGTACTAACGAAAGGGGCATTTATTTTAAGTAAACGTAACTATGCACTTGTACATTTTTTATGAAATCTCATTATTTAGCAAATTATCGCATTGGATTCTGCGCACGTGCATATCATAAATATTTATGACTAGCGTATGACGTATATGTTCCTATTGAGCAAATCCAATGCAGCGGTAGGATGACTAGATAAGGTTAATAGAAAACAGACGCAGGCGGGCCCCTGGATGCTCATCTGGCCGCAATTAAATGCCTAAAGTCCCTGATCTTCCGTGGGCTAAGCCCCTAGACGGTAGACCCTTTACAAGGCCCCTAAGACGGGCCCCTGGACGCTCATTTGACCGTAATGCCTGAAACTCCTGAGCTTTATGGGGCTCCACCCCCTGGACCTATGGTAATTAGTGACCTCCCAGTGTCACAAATATATGCTCATCTGACGGTAATAAAATGCCTAAAACCTTGAGCTTCCAGGGGCTTTGCCCCTGGACCCCATGCAAATTTACGCTCCACTCGCTTCGCTCGCTTCGCTTGCTACGCTCTACCTGATCATTAATACTTTAGCCCCCCCCCCCCTACACTTTGAAAAACGTTACGCGGGGCATGCATGTAACATAGTAGTGGTGATGTGGATTTTCTCCCCCCCCCCCCCCCAAAAAAAAAAAAAAAAAAAAAAAATGCTCTTTACGCCACTGGTCTCTCCGATCATGAAAAGAACATACGCACAATGTGTATACGCGTTTACTAGACATAGGGTTGCTCCGGTCAACGAATAGACTGGATTAAAAATGAACAGCACCCCCACCGGCAATTCATGGCAGGCTAATATTTCAGCTCGCGGAAAGGTTAGTTCTGGTAAAGCGATTGCATTGTGAAAGAAAAGGTGTGGAATGGATCAGAAACAGTTGATCATGTAGCATGAAAGTATTGGTGTGCACTGCAAGGTTCTGGAGTTATCAAAATTATAATAAAAATTTGGCCGAGTCTTGGTAGAGTAACAAGCACTGTACACAGAAAGCTATATATGGGACAACACACCTGGTGTCGGGGCTAGTACTACCTTGATTTCCTTGTCTTTCTATGCTCATTACTCGGCCAGTATACATTTTCTTCCAAAATTGTTTGGCACATGTCATTTATTTGTCATCTTGAACATTCAGTGATGTATTCCTAATACATCAGGATAATAGTATATATTCTCAGATTTTATTGAATAAAGCATGTGTGTGCTACTACAACTAGGGGACCTACGTCATTAAGTCATAACTGACAGTAATGAGGATTGGTGCCTCACAAAAGGGCACTAATATAGCTAATCGACACGGTTTTGGTCCTTGGGGCTCACAGTAACGAGGCCATTGCCTAGCCACTGAACCATGACTGTAAGCAGCGGGGGGTATGGTACTTCGCCGCCCCCACAAAAACAAAAACAAAGAAAGAAATGCAATAAGTCATCAATAATTCATTGCATTTTCCTCCGGTCCCCAACAGGATAAATTCCTCTGCAGGGCCATGCGTTATGGTTCAAGGCATGCCCACATAAAGGCCCACACAATTTTTGTGTAATATTGAAGCCCTAAAAAAAATTGTGCTTCAAAGTGATTATGAAGTGCTTCAATAAAAGTAAAGAAAATCTTTGAGTGACTGGTTTTACCAAACCATCGATACCCTCAATATCATCGGCACTGGATTCAGACGATGAATACTGCAAATCGAAGTTACTGTCTGGCCAAACTACATGCATTTTATGGATAATTAATTATTAAAATTGATGATAAATTATTGGCTGCTATCGATCGTCTAGCATTACTCTAGTGTTGTGTAGTATTGTCCCAAAACCCAGTTAATCGTAAAGTAAATGTACCCTCATATTTGAGATGCACTTAAAAGCCAAGTCTATATCTTTATAATCCTTCCCAATAGAAAGACCAAGTGCATCCATAATCTCCTTCCCAGGAAATACCACCACTGTTATGTTTAAGCCCATACATAAAACTACGAAGTACTCCATTGTCTTGGCGGCTCTCATTCATGTCTTTGTACCTTTGACACAATGTGACCTACCCTCATATTACTTGTATCCTTCTGGATAAAGATTACATGTTCTGGCTTTCTGGAAAAGGAGTTCAGTTTTGATCACCATTAGATCAAGACCCTCTTTCTAGCTGGCTCTCTCTTCATCCTGTGTTTTACATATGTGGAAGTTTGTATGATGTGACCGATTTGAGTCTCCAAAGTTTGGAGATAATAAATACTATTGATGTGACTCCAGAATTGCTAGCCTCTCCTTGCTTCTTCATATTTATGTACCTCTCCCAACGCCAATAACTGAATACACCGATCCCAACACGACATGGTGGAGAACCCGGCTTTGAAGAATTTTCTTCAATAAGAGATCGAGGAGAACCCGGTTTTAATTTAAAAGAAGCTTTCCTTGATATACTAATTATTGCGATCGAGGAGAACCCGGTTTTGAAGAATTGTCTTCAATAAGATGTCGAGGAGGACCCGGCTTTAATTTAAAATAAGCTTTCCTTGATATTATTGCGATCGAGGAGAACACGGTTTTGAAGAATTTTCTTCAATAAGAGATCGAGGAGGACCCAGTTTTGTATTAAATATATTCCTACTTAATTCTGATTGTGAGGAGGACAACTGAAGTGAACAATTAATATGACGACGACAGCTGCAGCCTGATCCCTACATCATGGACCAGATCGACCAAGGCTTCGACGATGGTGACCTGTCCACTGGTGACGACGATGATGGAGACGATGACAACGACGAATGCACCAGCTATATACAGCAGACCACGTTACAACGGACCAGGAACGACACCGACAAACAATTCACGCCCATGACATCGACTGACAGCATGCACCCAGGACCATGATGAGGACATCGATGCCTCGATCACTGTTACTTCACTACACCCATATTTTTTGCTCAATAACTTTACAACCTGAACTTTCTACTTTTTTCTTCTTCATACTTAATGTATGATCCACTGTTTTTAAATTTTAACACACTAGACAGATTGCTAGTTGGGTAAGTGATCATTTTGTGTTCCAAGTTTGTGAGTGAGTGTGTAAGAGAGGATAGTGTTGTAGTTAATTGTTTTAATGCTTTTAATAGTGTACATCTGCGTAATTTATTTGCAACAAATTCGTAGTAATTACATGTAGCTAGTTAATTGTTTTTAATACTTTTAATAATGTGCATCTGCGTAATTTATTGCCAACAAATTCGTAGTTTGCACTAGCTGTTTTTTTCTTTCTGTTCACTGACCTTGACCAAAATGCCCCTAACTGACCAGACAAGTACGACTGTGGTGACACATAATATATGTAGCTAAACATGATAAATGATTTGGAAGTTTAATAAATTACATCACCACCCTATATAAGCTTGTCTAAGACTAGATCAATTGCTCAGGGCTTTCGTAATCCTGCCAATCTGCAGTGGAAAGGTGAGACAATATAATTTGTGATATAAGGGTAATGTCACATGCTAGTCTAAACTATTAATTAGCTTATCACTGTTTGAGGCTTTTGTAAACCTGCAACATTTCTGCAGTTAAAAGATGGACAGATTTTGTGTGATTGTGTTTTATTTTGATTCTATCATCTTTTTGTGTTTCGTATTCATATTTTGTAATTGTAGTTCAATTTTTAATAGAGTTGGAATTAGTTTAATGAATGAAATATCTAAATATTCACCCAGGGTTAGAGATGCAGTTACCAGTGCAGGCAGTATGACGCATAAAACTGACAGATAGTCAGTTCACTTCATAATTTAAATGAAGATTTGTCTCTGTGATATTGGTTAACTGAACAAACCATGTGCATATAGATACAAAGTTTGTTTTATTAAATTACTGTAACTATTTGTTGTTGTTCTCACTACCACGAGGCTGATTAAGAAGACACTAAATTACTAACTATTGACCATATACTTGCGACAAACAGACTATATACTCAGAGGACACTTTGCAGTATGACACTTACTTCGGACCGGCACATTATGAAACATATAAAATATTAGTGAATTGATAGGTATTAAGTCAATGATGGCTGACTTATGTTTGGAATTGTTTTAAAGGAATTTGCTTATTGATTTGTCGGAATAGGAATAGATTTGTATTAGCTGTTAATTGATCATAATTGCTGTTACATTCTAATTCTTACGTCGTTTTTTATTGACAAATTTGAAAATATCTGTTTGAGGTTTAATTGATTTCGATTCATTATTAAAAAGTTTTATGATTATACGAATATTTGATTAATAACGGGATAGGTATATGATTGTACTACATTTCCATGTTCCTATTAGTATTAGGCCTTGTAGCATGGACTTCCTTTCATTACCTTGAGCGCACCCGTTGCTTTCATATTTCATATAAATTATATAAGCTTGAAAGGTGATCATAATCACAACATAGACCTACGGAAATTAAGTATCAAACTCATTTGAATACAAAGTAACAATTTGTTTGAGTTCTTTATTCATTGAATCATTGCTCATGCATTGGTTAGTGTTGTTCATTTTTAGAGAGAACGATCGATAAGTAAACCTAGCGTTAAACTGAATAATGTTGCATTAAGGTTAGTTAATATTTGTTTGATTTGCAATTTTGCATAATAGTCTCCACTATTTTTTCGTTTTAGTATATGTGTTTAGAATAGACTCAGTGCTTAAGCAATAATTGTTACTATTATAAGTGTTATCAGTTTGTGCTTCTATAGTCTGTATTAGAATATTAGTGATTTTCATGTAGTTAATTTGTAAATGTGTGTGAGAGAGATTTAAGAGGAATTGGAACAATAATCACACGTTTCGCTTTATTAACTAGGTTTTGTTTATTGTTCTGTTTAATAAGGAATGAGTGCCTCATTTTCCAAAGAAAGGGGATGTTGTGTAGTATTGTCCCAAAACCCAGTTAATCGTAAAGTAAATGTACCCTCATATT
The DNA here is from genome assembly GCA_035222895.1 of Strongylocentrotus droebachiensis. NCBI lineage: Eukaryota > Metazoa > Echinodermata > Echinoidea > Camarodonta > Strongylocentrotidae > Strongylocentrotus > Strongylocentrotus droebachiensis. The sequence goes on along the minus strand of JAVYIG010001672.1, from coordinate 93,144 downwards.
TGAGATGCACTTAAAAGCCAAGTCTATATCTTTATAATCCTTCCCAATAGAAAGACCAAGTGCATCCATAATCTCCTTCCCAGGAAATACCACCACTGTTATGTTTAAGCCCATACATAAAACTACGAAGTACTCCATTGTCTTGGCGGCTCTCATTCATGTCTTTGTACCTTTGACACAATGTGACCTACCCTCATATTACTTGTATCCTTCTGGATAAAGATTACATGTTCTGGCTTTCTGGAAAAGGAGTTCAGTTTTGATCACCATTAGATCAAGACCCTCTTTCTAGCTGGCTCTCTCTTCATCCTGTGTTTTACATATGTGGAAGTTTGTATGATGTGACCGATTTGAGTCTCCAAAGTTTGGAGATAATAAATACTATTGATGTGACTCCAGAATTGCTAGCCTCTCCTTGCTTCTTCATATTTATGTACCTCTCCCAACGCCAATAACTGAATACACCGATCCCAACACGACACTAGCTTGGGTTGGGCCGCGGCGTTGTGTGAAGGCGGAAGTGGAATTGTTTCAATCGCATACGTATCATCAGGGATGTGAAAGAAAGGAGGCGAAACTCTTGTAATTTATTCAAACGCATTTGTGATTTCTAAAGCGTAACAATGGGATGTGTAACATTCCACTTGGCTTTGAAGTTCCATGCTCCGAACCGCGCTTCCACTCTGGGGACTTTCGGAAGCCAGGCACCAGCTTTACATTTATTAAAAATATTAAATTGCCGGCAAATTTCAGTGAAAATCAAAAACTTTATATGGGGATTGTATTGGGAATAGTGCATCAAACAAAATTAATGTTCAAATTAAAGGTAAAGACCAGTAATGGTCATGCGATTGCATTGTGAAAGAAACGTTGTGGAATCGATCAGAAAAGGTCGATCATCTAGCATCTAGCATCTAGCATCTGCAAGGTTCTGGAAACATCAAAATGATAAGAATTTGGCTCATTCTTTGTAAAGTTACAAGCACTATACACAGAAAGATGTATATGGGACTACCCTATCTCTCTCACCAGACCATGAGAGAAATAAATTTACCAAATATATGAATTAGTAGGCGGTTTCCCGGCAAATTTTTTATCATCATGTATTAGTCAAAACATATTCTTTCACATGATTGGTAATGAGAGCTTCCATTTCATTTTTTGAAATTGGGGCGTTGCCAATACTGGTCTTTACCTTTAATACTCCGTCCTTCCTATAATTTGTGTGTCAGAGTTGGTAAAAGAAAAATTACATCCTGACAAAAACTCAATATTTTAGGATAATGCGCTAATTTGTGCATGTTTTAATGTCCCGTTATTTAAAGATAAAGACCAGTAATGGTCATGCGATTGCATTTTGGAAGAAACGTGGTGGAATTGATCAGAAAAGGTTGATCATCTAGCATATAAGTATTGGTGTATGCTGCAAGGTTCTGGAATCATCAAAATGATAAGAAATTTGGCCCAGTCTTCGTAAAGTTACAAGCACTGTACACAGAAAGTTGTATATGGGACTACGCACACGTGCGCGACATGTGCGTTTATCTCTCACACACCAATAGATAAACTTATTTACAAAATATATCAATTAGTAGGCGGTTTCCCGGCAAAATTTGTATCATCATGTATTAGTCAAAACATATTCTTTCACATGATTGGTAATAAGAGCTTCCATTTCATTTTTTGAAATTGGGGCGTTTCCAATACTGGTCTTTATCTTTAATCCATGATTTACAATCTTTAATAACATTAAGTTTGCTAATGCGTGTTTTCGCGTGTTTCTTTAATATTTTTGAAGTTAAAAAAAGGATAAAATAACCCAAGTTTGTGTTCGCTTGTTCCACTCTTTACACATTCAACAATAGATGAGAAATCATTGAAAGGGACAGCGAACAGTTGCTGTGATACCATTTTCTGATGTAGGAATTCTAAATCCTGAAATTTCATGCGCTCTTTTATCTCACCACTTGGTCAACAGTAGCAGATTAGCGCATAACTTTCGGCGGCTTGGAGCATGGGGTCGAAGACATAACAACAAAACCATCGGTGGAATATTGTGTTCTGAAGTGTCTGATCACCTACCCATATTTTTAACTTGTGAATGCAAACTACCTTGCAGTAAATCATTTGATGAGCTTATATATCGCAAAGAATCCAAACGTAATATAGAATTGCTGAAACAGGATTTATTTTTCGAGGAATGGGCTGAGGTATATAATGTAAATGATGTCAATACTGCATATAAACATTTTAGTAACAAAATGCAATATTATAATGAAAAGAATATTCCTTTAGGCAAAATGAGTAATAAGCGAAATAAACCTAGGAATCCTTGGATAACAAGAGGTATATTGAAATCAATACAAACAGGCAATCGCCTCTACAAATTACATTTACGCAATCCAACTGACACTAACCTAAACACATATACAATTTATCGAAACAAATTAACAAAACTAATCCGTACATCACGTAGATTGCATTTTTCTAATAGAATAAAAAAGGCCACTTCAAACACTACTGCAACTTGGATATGGGGAGAAAAAAAAAACGACTCCCCCACCCACGGATTATATCACATTAAATGGCACTAAAATACATGCTCCTAGTATTCATGCAAATTCATTTAACTCATTTTTTACGAATATTGGCCCTGAACTCGACAGCAAAATTAATAGAACTTACGCTCACTTTAAAGAATATCCTCCCAATCAAAACCAAGAGTCTCTCTTTTTAAATCCGACAAATCCTAGCGAAATTATTAACATTACCCAATCTCTTAACAACTCAAAATATCACGGTTTTGATAAAATAAGTTTGTCTGTCCTAAAAGAAATAATGTATCCACTTGCAAAGCCTTTAACTCACATATTTAATCACTTGTTATCGCAAGGTGTTTTCCCTGATCTATTAAAAATAGCTAAAGTCAACCCCATTCTCAAAAAAGATGATCCTCACGAAATTAATAACTATCGTCCAATTTCCCTACTTCCAATTATATCCAAAGTCATAGAAAAAAATCGTTCATAATAGGCTACACAAATTTATCACTAAATACAAAATACTCAATTCATATCAATATGGCTTCAGGAAAAATTACTCAACTGACTTAACATTAAATTTAACAAAATTACAAGTGCCATAGTTAACAAAAAAGCATGTTATAGGTATATTCTGTGACTTGAGTAAAGCATTCGATACGCTCAATCGCGCTTTCCTACTCTCCAAACCGACTCAGTCATTATGGAATTCGGGGTCAGCCACTCTTATGGTTTAAAGATTATTTAACAAACAGAAGACTATATGTTACATTTAATATTTTGATTCTGATCCTCTTTTAATTCAATGCGGTGTTCCTCAAGGCTCCATCTTAGGTCCACTGTTATTTCTTCTTTATGTTAATGATATTATCAATAGGCCTACATCCCCCTTCTTTCTTTTATTTTGTTTGCCGATGACACAAATATCTTTTATTCCCATAAAGACCTTAATTCGTTAAACAATACTTTGAATTATGAAATTAACAAAGTATCAGATTGGTTTAAATCCAATAAACTTTCTCTTAATACAAAAAAAGACTCATTTCATGTATTCTAAACATCATTCTCATAATACAGAAACACCGATATATATTAAAATCGATGGTATGCTACTAGAGAAGAAAACTAAGTCCAAGTTTTGGGGAGTTCTTATAGATGAAACTTTGACTTTGAATGATCATTTACACCACGTTAAAATGTGCATTTCCAAAAGTATTGGAATAATCTCCAAAATATTTCATATTTCTTATCTTACTGTATGCTTCGTACATGTTTATCGTATGATATAATTGTACATGATTTTTCATTGAATCACTTTTGTAAACATTTTATTCGTTGTATTTGTTATTGTTCGAATTTATGTATTTTGAATTTGAATTTGTATGTTTTTGAACGCAGAAATAAAATCAATCAAATAAACAAATATAGCCTACAACCTGATAATGCCGCAAAATATATCGTTTGTACGTATGCAATCTATTTAACTTGATATTCAATTCCTTATTTCAACAAATGACTAGAAACCAAATTTCGAAACTTATTTCTAAACCTTGTTAATCTGACATTAATAGGTAATCTATTCGAATATCCACTGCCCACAAAAGACATTAAAAATTGACGATGTGTCATTCTAGATTTTGGAAGATGTAATTGTCAACCTTCTTTTTGTCTCGTGGAATAGCTAATTTATATAATAGGGGTTCTCAAACTGATCTTACTTGTTCCCAGCCAATTCTCACTTCATTAGATTTTATAGCGCGTACTGCCATTTTTCTTTGAATACGGTAGGTTTTTTAGGCTAGTTTTATAAGTGCTTCCCCCAAACCTTTATTCCGTTACAAATGTGTGGTTGTTTAATTGATTTATCTAATTATATCAGAGTACGGCTAGGAACAAATATCGCAACAATAATAGGCATTTCTATTGCGTCGTCTATCTAGAAATTCTATTCTTATTCATTAATGTCTTCATCAAGACATCCTGTGAACTTGATCCTCTTCCATCGTCTGTTTTCACGGGATGCATCGATGAACTTGTTCCTACCCTGACAAAGATTATCAACCAATCTTTGTCGTCTGGCTACTTCCCTGCACATTTCAAGGAAGCTTCGGTCCGACCTTTGTTGAAGAAACCACATTTAGACGCAGAGGTCTTTAGTAACTACCGCCCTATTTCCAGACTTTCATTTGTATCAAAGCTCATTGAGAGGGCGGTAGTCAGCCAAATTCAAAATTATCTAAATGAGAATAATCTGTATAGTTCTGCTCAATCTGCATATAGAGCTTTTCACAGCACAGAGACAGCTCTTGTTCGTGTCCAAAATGATATCTTGTGTGCTCTCGATAAGAAACAAGAAACAATATTAGTGCTTTTAGATTTTTCTTCTGCGTTTGAAACAATTGATCGTCATTGTCTTGTACAACGATTATCCTCACGGTTTGGGATAAGTGGAACTGCTTTGCAGTGGTTCATATCTTATTTGACTGGTCGTTCTCAGTCTGTTTCAATTAATTCTGTCTCCTCGAAGAAACACAATATGTGGTGCGGGGTCCCACAGGGCTCTGTCGCCGGCCCGTTACTTTTTATTATGTTTACGTCTCCCTTGCAAGATATCATATTGGCTCACAATATATCATGTATGACATATGCAGACGACGTGCAATTGTACCTAACATTTGATTCTGGAAATCGCTCTTCTTCTGTTCAGAAGATGGAAAATTGCTTAAAGGATGTTAGAACCTGGGCATTTCAGAATAAGCTTTCTCTTAATGACTCTAAAACCGAATTTCTTCATTTTCATTCCAAGTTTTGTTCTCATGTCCCACAAATCAGTTTACGAATTGGGCAGTCTGTAATTAAGCCATCCGTTATGGCCCGTAATCTTGGTGTTGTTATGGATTCTTCCCTTACTTTGTCTAAAAATGTTGATGCCATTTGTAAATCTGCTTTTGTAGCTATAAGGAAAATAGGGAAAATTCGTAGGTTTCTCGACCAGAATACAGCCCATCGTCTTATCCATGCTTTCGTCACATCTAGGCTAGATTGTTGCAATTCCCTTCTCTTTGGTCTTCCTGCAAAAATAACCTCAAAGCTCCAGCGTATCCAAAACACAGCAGCTCGTCTTGTTTCTTGTGTTCCTCGTACTTCTCACATTACCCCTGTTCTTCAAAAACTTCACTGGCTTCCTATCACTTCTCGCATTACCTACAAAATCCTCCTCCTTACTTTCAAGACTTATCATGGTTTTGCTCCTTCATATCTTTCTGAACTCCTTCCTCGATACACTCCTGTCCGGACTTTGCGATCTGCTTCTCAATCTCTCCTCTCTCGGTCTTACACTATTTCATACAAACAGTACGGTCAACGTTCTTTCGTTTATGCAGCTGCTTTTCTTTGGAACAATCTCCCCCTTCAAATTCGCAATGCTAGCTCTGTAAATTCTTTTAAAACAATGCTAAAAACACATCTCTTTAAGTCTTGTTCCTGAATAGCTCTTTTGACCTTTTGCCTTTTAATATATTTTGTGTAGATTACCGTAGGATACTATTAATTTAAGAACTATTTGTATTTTGGTTGTAAGTGATTTGTAATTATGTACATGTATTATTTTCATTTGCAAAGTTTAATGGTAATTTAAATTGATATAATTTGTAATGCAAATTCTGTTTCCTTTACTTATCAGCTATTTTCTTCTAAACCGCTTAAAGGCAATTTTGCAATTTGCGGTATACAAATATCTTATTATTATTATTATTATTATTTACCCGGCTTTAGCCTAGCTGCCATAACAGCGCTCCAGTATTTGTACTAATTTACATCACCTGGGTTGAGTGTGACAAATGTAGATCAATGTCTTGCCAAAGGACATTAGTGCCACGGCGGGACTCGAACCGCGGACCTTGTGATCGACAGTCCGGCGACGTATCCATTCGACCACGACACCTCAATCCAATTAGCTCTCCAACTTTTTGTTCTCATCCGAGGAGGTGAGGGTGCCCCCTGAGAATCTCGGTCATGGAATGACGAAAAATCCTTAACCTTGCATATTGATAGTGTATCTCATAAAGTATCAGTCCGTGACGTTCTATATTTATGTTTTTGAATTATTACTAATTAACTGTATATATCCGCGAACTGACAATTCTGCATTGTATACAGTACATAATCTAAGGAGAAATTATCATTATAGCCGCGTGCAGCGTGGCGAATATCGATGCTACGCAGTACCAATAATAATAATAATAATAATAATAAGAGATTTGTATACCACAAATTGCAAATTGCCTCTAAGCGGTTTAGAAGAAAATAGCTGATAAGTGAAGGAAATAGTACCTTTTGGTCAAAATAATATAAATTCGGTATAAATTAAAAGACTCCAATTTTGTTTTGTTCTAATACACTGATTTACAACACGAATATGACTAGTCCAAAACGAATGTCAATCAATGTGATCCCAAACAAAAGTGGCCATATCAACCTCTTTAATTCCCTCGCCGGCGATTTTTAGTTTACCATTCATACCTATCATTTTCCACCTACTCTTTATTAACATGACATTAGATATCATTGAATTAATTGTCAGTTTGTTAGCAATGCAGTATCTTCTATATGTTGTTATTCACTTCATTTACGTCAATTTTAAAATCAAAATCAAAATAATCAGTAACTGTTAGCAAATCATTCAAATAGATACAAAACATTGTTGGCCCCCGCCCCCATCCCCCCACTGCGGGGTCGAAATAACCACATGCGTGTTCCCAAAATGTTCGGTAAAGGGGTACTTTTCACGCACCAAAGTCCGGCTCGTAGTACACAAAAATCCGGCCCGTATTGACTTTACAAACCAGACTTAGGGGGTTGTTTTCAAAAGGAGGGAACACGCATATGCGTAACCTAAATAACACCGAGTCGGGGGGGGGGGGGGGTTGGCCCTAATACTGATCTATGTTGAACACCACATCTTATCTTCTTACTTTCATATAACGTTGGACCACACTGAACACAATGAAATCGTTTACTAGGAAATACCTTAAACCTTTCAAGAGGTAACCTTTGGATGCCATTACTACATCTATATATCTATCTATATTGCAACATCTCTTCATTTCACTCTTCATCTTCTGCCATTCTGGTGCACTCTTGCAATTTTAGTCCACTCCAGTTCTTGACACTCTCTTCCCAGTTGATTCTTGGTCTCTATATCGGTCTAATTTCTTCCACTCTTCCCTTCAATACATTCTTTAAGAGGCTTTGGTGCCTTTTAACATGACCAAAGTATTTGATTGTTATACCCTCAACTGTTAAACCCTACTAGTGCAATTTCTTAAAGCCCTGCCATGTGCAATATCTCTTTGTTGGTTTTCATTCGTTTCCAGGATATTTTCATCATTCTTCTGTAAATCCACATTTCCAAAGATGTTATTCTGTTTTCCATGGACTTGCTTATTGTCCATGTTTCTGCAGCATGCAATAGGACAGACACTACACAACAGTTTACTAGTCTCAACCTAAGCGCAAATTTCACCTTTCTATCTGTGAATAAGTCTTTCACTGCCAGAAATGTATTCCGAGTAATTTATATTCTTCTTTTTATTTCTGCTTCACATCTGGCATCATCTGTGATAGATTGTCATAAGCAGGGGGGGGGGGGGGGGGGGGGGGGGGTAATCAAATTTTGTTTATGTGTGTTTTTTAGAGGAAACTCCCCCTACTCAAATACAAAAATAAATACAAATAGTTTCCTTATCCCCCCCCCCCCCTACTGAACGAAATATCGATCGGCATAATTTTCCAATTTCTGGAACATAAACAAATATGTGCTCTACCCCCCCTGCTTATTCAGAGGCTTGCTGAGTCGTTACGAAATTTTCCCTCAAAATCTGGACCCCCCCCCCAAAAAAAAAAGGAGCGCTCTAACCCCCCCCCCCCCCCCCGCTTATTCAGCGGCTGGCCTGAGTCGTTGCGAAATTTTCGGCGCGATTTTCAAATTTTAACCCCCTCCCCTCGAACAAATCCTGCGTACGATACTAGTCCTAATTACGTGTAATTACCGACCTGTAATTACATGTAATTACCGAACTGCTCAATGATAATCAAATTTTGTTTATGTGTGTTTTAGAGGAAAACTCCCCCTACTCAAATAAAAATTAAATAAAAAATAGTTTCCTTATCCCCCCCCCCCTACTGAACGAAATATCGATCGGCATAATTTTCCAATTTCCGGAACATAAACAAATATGTGCTCTACCCCCCCCCCCCCTGCTTATTCAGAGGCTTGCTGAGTCGTTACGAAATTTTCCCTAAAAATCTGGACCCCCCCCAAAAAAAAGTGCTCTAACCCCCCCCCCCCCCCGCTTATTCAGCGGCTGGCTGAGTCGTTGCGAAATTTTCAGCGCGATTTTCAAATTTTAACCCCCTCCCCTCGAACAAATCCTGCGTACGATACTGGTCCTAATTACATGTAATTACCGACCTGCTCAATGATATGTCCATCGAGTTTAAAAAAGATTCTAGGCTTATTCTCTGTTCTACTAAAAATCATTGACTTAGTTTTCTTGACATTCGACATAGTTTACCTTATAATATGTTAGGATTAATTGTGTCAAATGCTTGATACCAAGGGTTACTTTACCCTGATTTATAGATTTCAAAGTTGAATTTATCAAGTTGATTGATGGAAAATTAGTACTATATTTCTTCCGGAATCCATATTAATGGTAATAGAATGTATCATTATTTTTTCATAAAATTAGATTAATCTTATTTTTTATTAATATCTCAAAAACTTTAACTATGACAGGTAAAACCTATATTGGTCTATATAGTTGCCTGGATCTCTTGGCGCCATTTTTGTAGGGGGGGGGGGGGAACCTTTGCAATCTTTATTTCATTTCATCTGGAACCTTGCCAGTTTCTGATTAAGACAAGCTTAATATATATATATATGACAGTGGATGTGACATACATGGAGCGCTATCTTTAATTAATTCCACTTGAATGTTATCGAGAGCACAAGCCTATTTGCCATCAGGTAACAAAACCTGACTTTAATTTCAATTGCAGTTTATTGGCTTGCAAAATAGAGATGGCTCTATATTCTACCCCCCCCCCCCTAAAAAAAAAAAAAAAATCACCATATGCTACATTTTCATTCGCAAATTAATTTGCTATATACTGTCCTATATTTACACAAAAGTCATTTTATTCACTAAAAATACCAAATGCAGATGTAAGATGGACATTTTCTCCCCGAACCCTTTTAATAAGTATGTTGGCCACCTAAGCACTTTACGGTGATCTGCTTTTTCAGCTAACGATTCATTGATAATGGCTCATGTCGTAATAGTAATAGCTTTTTTGCATTTCTAAGTAAAGTGGTCAGTACATTTCTGTACTTGTTGTGCTTATCAACAAGATCCTGACTATGTTTTGATTTATTAACTTTTAAATACATTGTATATTTTACACGAATAAATTTCATGATCCCTCGAGATATCCGTGTTTTTTATAGCAGCTTTCTTCTTTCCCAACTGCTTAGTAACCAATGGTGCATGTTTATTATTAATGGTTAAATGATTATTATAACTTATAGGTGGAAGACGGAAAGGGCATTTAACAAACTGGGAACTAGACTAACTAATTATTAGACTAAATGAACAAAAGAGAGCTATCATTATTTGGCTCACACTGACCCCTTATTCTTTAAACACTATTTTTTTTTAAAATTTGAATACTATTCAAGTAGCAGTTATATTGTTCAAATATATTAATAAAGAACTTCCACCATCCTTTGATAGCATGTTTAGTTTCAATTGTTCTGTTCATTCCTACCCCACTCGCATATCTAGAAATTTCCACCTGACTATAAACCCCAAATTATTAATAACGCACAAATCCATTAGACATTGTGGTCTGGATATTTGGAATAATTTTCCCGACAACATCAAATCTTGTTCAACCCTCTATTCCTTGAAAGCCACTCTGAAAAGAAAAATAATACAATCATATGTGCCAAACGCTTTAAATTAGTATAATAGCTTTGTCTGAAACCATGATTCAATATTCCGTTTACTCAACTGCCATCTGCTGCACCGCACCTGGAATTGTACTGCACCCACTTGATCACTAGGTTTTACCAGAGATTTTTGTTGCTAAATCTATTTTTTTTTCACGAGGCCGCCATCCATTTCCAGCCTAATCGCTCCCGATGGCGGACTTCTGCGTTCTGAAATTTATCTCTTTAGTTAAATGGAAAATATATACAAATATCTGTTATACTTGTTTGTATGCTTTGTATTATGTTTTTTGTATAATATTATTAGACATGAATTGCTATGTATATAATACTTATGTAAAAATGTATAACCTTGTATTTGTTATTCGAACGCAGAAATAAAATCAATCAAACAAACAAACAACCAAACAAAATATAGATCAAAAGGGTAGCAGACTAATTAGACCAAATAGAAAAAAAATTCACTATATAATTAGCCTAAATGGTCACTAGACCAAATGATAAGTAGACGAAATGATTATTAGACCATGTTATTTTTATACCTATTCTTATCATTGTTGCTGTTGCTAAATATCAGTATGATTGTTACTATTATAGACACAAAATATAGATCAAGAGAGTAGCAGACTAATTAGACCAAATAGAAAAAAGAATCACTATATAATTAGCCTAAATGGTCACTAGACCAAATGATAAGTAGACGAAATGATTATTAGACCATGTTATTTTTATACCTATTCTTATCATTGTTGCTGTTGCTAAATATCAGTATGATTGTTACTATTACATACCAAAATATAGATCAAAAGGGTAGCAGACTAATTAGACCAAATAGAAAAAAAAAATCACTATATAATTAGCCTAAATGGTCACTAGACCAAATGATAAGTAGACGAAATGATTATAAGACCATGCTATTTTTATACCTATTCTTATCATTGTTGCTGTTGCTAAATATCAGTATGATTGTTACTATTATAGACACAAAATATAGATCAAAAGGGTAGCAGACTAATTAGACCAAATAGAAAACAAATTCACTATATAATTAGCCTAAATGGTCACTAGACCAAATGATAAGTAGACGAAATGATTATTAGACCATGTTATTTTTATACCTATTCTTATCATTGTTGCTGTTGCTAAATATCAGTATGATTGTTACTATTACATACCAAAATATAGATCAAAAGGGTAGCAGACTAATTAGACCAAATAGAAAAAAAATTCACTATATAATTAGGCTAAATGGTCACTAGACCAAATGATAAGTAGACGAAATGATTATTAGACCATGTTATTTTTATACCTATTCTTATCATTGTTGCTGTTGCTAAATATCAGTATGATTGTTACTATTATAGACACAAAATATAGATCAAAAGGGTAGCAGACTAATTAGACCAAATAGAAAAAAGGATCACTATATAATTAGCCTAAATGGTCACTAGACCAAATGATAAGTAGACGAAATGATTATTAGACCATGTTATTTTTATACCTATTCTTATCATTGTTGCTGTTGCTAAATATCAGTATGATTGTTACTATTATAGACACAAAATATAGATCAAAAGGGTAGCAGACTAATTAGACCAAATAGAAAAAAAATCACTATATAATTAGCCTAAATGGTCACTAGACCAAATGATAAGTAGACGAAATGATTATAAGACCATGCTATTTTTATACCTATTCTTATCATTGTTGCTGTTGCTAAATATCAGTATGATTGTTACTATTACATACCAAAATATAGATCAAAAGGGTAGCAGACTAATTAGACCAAATAGAAAACAAATTCACTATATAATTAGCCTAAATGGTCACTAGACCAAATGATAAGTAGACGAAATGATTATTAGACCATGTTATTTTTATACCTATTCTTATCATTGTTGCTGTTGCTAAATATCAGTATGATTGTTACTATTATAGACACAAAATATAGATCAAAAGGGTAGCAGACTAATTAGACCAAATAGAAAAAAGAATCACTATATAATTAGCCTAAATGGTCACTAGACCAAATGATAAGTAGACGAAATGATTATTAGACCATGTTATTTTTATACCTATTCTTATCATTGTTGCTGTTGCTAAATATCAGTATGATTGTTACTATTACATACCAAAATATAGATCAAAAGGGTAGCAGACTAATTAGACCAAATAGAAAAAAAATTCACTATATAATTAGGCTAAATGGTCACTAGACCAAATGATAAGTAGACGAAATGATTATTAGACCATGTTATTTTTATACCTATTCTTATCATTGTTGCTGTTGCTAAATATCAGTATGATTGTTACTATTATAGACACAAAATATAGATAAAAAGGGTAGCAGACTAATTAGACCAAATAGAAAAAAGGATCACTATATAATTAGCCTAAATGGTCACTAGACCAAATGATAAGTAGACGAAATGATTATTAGACCATGTTATTTTTATACCTATTCTTATCATTGTTGCTGTTGCTAAATATCAGTATGATTGTTACTATTATAGACACAAAATATAGATCAAAAGGGTAGCAGACTAATTAGACCAAATAGAAAAAAAAAATCACTATATAATTAGCCTAAATGGTCACTAGACCAAATGATAAGTAGACGAAATGATTATAAGACCATGCTATTTTTATACCTATTCTTATCATTGTTGCTGTTGCTAAATATCAGTATGATTGTTACTATTACATACCAAAATATAGATCAAAAGGGTAGCAGACTAATTAGACCAAATAGAAAACAAATTCACTATATAATTAGCCTAAATGGTCACTAGACCAAATGATAAGTAGACGAAATGATTATTAGACCATGTTATTTTTATACCTATTCTTATCATTGTTGCTGTTGCTAAATATCAGTATGATTGTTACTATTATAGACACAACATATAGATCAAAAGGGTAGCAGACTAATTAGACCAAATAGAAAAAAGAATCACTATATAATTAGCCTAAATGGTCACTAGACCAAATGATAAGTAGACGAAATGATTATTAGACCATGTTATTTTTATACCTATTCTTATCATTGTTGCTGTTGCTAAATATCAGTATGATTGTTACTATTATAGACACAAAATATAGATCAAGAGAGTAGCAGACTAATTAGACCAAATAGAAAAAAGAATCACTATATAATTAGCCTAAATGGTCACTAGACCAAATGATAAGTAGACGAAATGATTATTAGACCATGTGTATAGTAGACAAGCTGGGTGTAGACCACATGGGAAAAGACTAATTGGGTAGGGGACGAACTGTACTAGACCAAATGTCTATAAACCACGAGTTATTATTTTCTTCTTCTTCATCTTCCTATTATGATTTTTGTTATTATAATCATTATTTTTATACCTATTCTTATCATTGTTGCTGTTGTTAATATCAGTATGATTGTTACTATTATCATATCAATATCGTAGTTACTTTCATTTGTATTATTGTTATTGTTATGAATATTATTGTTATTATTACTAATATTATTATTATCATTAATATTATTTTCATCATCATCATCATCATCTTTTTTTCTCCTTTCCTCATACGAGGCATTTTATTACTTTATTTCATTTTAACAATATTGTATATAGAGTTTGATTACAATATATAAACTAAATCAACAGACTGATAGAATAAAATAGGGAAGACAAAAGAAAAGTGGACGTGAAAGACCAAGGCATCAATAGAAATTCGTTAAAGGCTTAACTAAGAAAGATTCATCTTGATATTACTTATTACCTTTTCTCATCATCATCATCATTACTATCATGATCATTCCACATTATATCCTTGTTATCATCATTCTTACTGTAATTGATACTGTGACCTTAAAGTAACATACTCTTACCAGGAAGCTGTAATGAATGGAGATACCGTCTCGAAAGAATTTTCCGAGGGAAAAATATTCAAGATTAACCTGACTTAACAAAAAGAAATGTAACCCTCTCCAGCCATCATTTCCATCAACAGCTGTCCATATCAATGCACAGTCCCTCTCTGGCATTCCAAATAGTACGAAATGTTACGCAATGCCAACTGCTTCCCTGAGTTCTCCATTCACTCTTTTGCAAAAATATGCAAGCATCGAGCTTTGAAGCCATGCGTGGCACCGAAAAATTAAGTGATGTTCAGTGAAGATGTATTTAGCTATAACATATAAAATGCAGAATTCACAACATATGACCAATGCAACTTTCTATTAGTCATCAAATGCGTTTTCCATTCTCGGATAGCTCTACTGAAGACATGGCCATTTCAACCAGCGAAATCGCCCAAGGAAATCATGAGTTAGAGCGAATGAAAGATTTTCATCATCATGATTTTCTCATCTAATTATTGACATTTTCCGAAAATTTCCGAAATGTGTACATAGCTAGGAAGGTAGTCCAAAGGTTTATCTTCCTAAAGAACTAAATGAAATTGTGTTATATGTTTGCGCATGTATTGATTTAGGGCTAGAAGTTGTCAAGTTATCACCACTATTCACCCAAAGTACGGGCCGGCAAAGCAAAAGCCGCCGTGCTCGCTGGGCTGAGCTGTGTGTGGAAAGGAGGGACTTAGTGCTACTAGGGAGCTGTACGGTTTTGGAGGGGGAATAAGGGGATTACGGTAGGGGAAACAAAAGACGCGCGGTGCCACGGATGACTTCAAAGGGGCCTATTGGACGGGATCTCCATTCATTACAGCTTCCTGCTCTTACCTTCTGAATGACACTCCTTCAGATTCAATGCGATTAGCAACACCAGCGTCGCGATAGCCAGTCTTCCTATTGAGCGATGACCCGACATAGCGTCACATATATGCTGCCTGCTATCCCGTAAATCGAAAATAAAATTGTATAGTGTTGTCGGGCTCAGAAAATGAGATCACTTTCAAAGTTTTGAAGAAAGAAAGAAAATATCAATCAGTATTCACAGAGCGTACCAATATACGAAGGGTGAAAGTTTCCAAATCAGTTATCGCAAGGCTACACACTGCTGTTCGTAATGAATATAATGTTCAAAGGTTTGATCAAAATTCAAAAAATATTTTTTGATTTCTATTGTGATTTCTTCTTTTCTTCTGTTACCGTGTGTCATAATTGAAGTTGAAAAAAGTTAGAGGATGCACAGCTTCGAATGATACGTACGTAGATGTAATAGCTACCGTAGGCTATAAGAGAATCATTTAACTGTGGCTGGTGTGCTAATCATAGATCCTTGGGATCATCACCCTAGAATCACGTTGTGTAATCCCAGTTGAACCCATCTGTCTTCCTCATTTATCCCACAAATAAAACCATGTAATAATTCTCGTTCCGAACCTCTGTTCACAGTGATAACGAGTAATTTATGATAGTACATGCAGCCTTGATGTGGTCACGCTGTGCGTAGACTCCGTAAAAATCCGATACATACTCTTACTTGCAGACTGGCAGACCAAGCAAGCTGCTGTCAAGTTGTGAAAGTTTGTCCACTAGAGAGTTACAAGATTGCAAGTTAAGATGAATGGAATGTGCGAAAGGAAACGCCGTTTATCAGTGTCGGAACGGAATACAATTTCAAAAAATCCTCCTCAATATGTTGGTTCTGCACCATGAGCAGCTCTCATATTCCTGTTTGAATCCCTGATAATATCGTCAATGAATTTAGTCTAATTTTCAAAATATTTTCTGCAATAATCTGTTTCCAAGTAAGCAAGTTTAACAGTGATGTAACTTTATCCAATCTCAGTTCTATGATATCTCCCCAGTATTATCATTCCTGTCTGCACGACCTTCGCCGAATTAAAAATAGTCAGACTAAAGTTCGTAAACTCTAGAGAAAAACCAGTCACACGACCCGCTCGCGTTGTTGTTTGTATTTGACTACACCCTTTTGCCTGACGGTAATATTCTCTATTAATATTGCAATGTAATACACAACTAATGCAAGCTTGATATCTGTGATTCACCTTCATACGACCGTGTGTGGGAGAATGGGAGGGTCACTTCTCAATACTTCATTATGACGTCACGTTCAGGTCAGGAATCGCATGCAGCACGTCGATATATTTGTATAGTGCATTTTGGAAGAAAAAAAAAAACAATGCCGCAGTTGTGATTGATGAGGAAACTGAAGCGACAGTTCAATTGCAAACTACTTGTGTGCGACATTGCTTGCATAATTGAACGAGGTACATGAGAAATATCATCGACTGGTTGTATGCAATGCTATTTGAAGCAATAACCACATGAGAGGGGAAAAAGTTTGTGCATTCCCCCTAACAGCCCCACGGGCCCCGTTGCATTAAACTTACCATTCATGGTACCTTTGTCATTGATGGTAAGTTCCAGGGAAACCTTCATTTGAGTGGCTGTTGAGTGATATTGCTTTTATAATTAATATTGAGGGAAAGTTAACATCAGTGGTAAGATGAATTCAACAGGGCCTGGTCTAGTAATAAAAAAGGCCTGCATGAACGGGAAGAGCAAACGATTACTGTAAATTACCCAACCTAATGTATTGACTCTATATACGGGACAGTATAATGGACAGAGTCAAAAAGAATATTGGAAAAAACTGGTAAAGTCTTACAAATGCTATGTTAAAGGCACACTGTCCTACTTGTAGCTACTTGCTCCCTCTATATAGAAAACTTCCCAAATCGGTGCCTGTTGGTCCCCCATGATCCTCTTTTTCTTATGTTAAATGAGAGCTGAGTTAATGAGATAGCCACCTGTCACAGTGACCTCGATGGCTCGCTGTGTGGTCTAATCCCTTCTAGCTGCAGTAGTAACGCCTACCTTTAAGTAGAATTTATCATACAAGGTTAAATTTATTTGCTGTATAATTCATTAATATACATGTAATTTCATCATGATGTATGATGTATCCATGGTATCGGTGGAAGCAGTAAGAAGCTAGTATTGAAAATTGAAAGGAAAAAAAATGATGAATAGCCTTTGAGATACGAAAACAATCCAACCTTATAGATAAATATATACCAGGGCTCACGTACCAGCTTGCGACACATACATAAATAGCTAGTGTTCGCGAAAGATACAAAATCAATCAATACAAAAGAAGAAAACAAAAAAAAGGAAGAAGGGAAGGGGAGGGGGAATACATTAAAAAGTGCATTAACTGAAACGTAACGTCACTTTTGAGATTGAATACAATAATAAAAGATGGGATTTATACATTCGTTTAAAAATATTCAGTGAAGTAGAGTTTTTTTTATATTAAATGGGATATTTTTCCACAAAACTGGCCCTTTGAAGAAAAAAAAAATAATTTTGAAACATTTGTACGGATTTAAGAAAATGAAAATTACCAAGATTACGGGTTTCATAACAAATTTATTCTGAGTATAAGATTAGTTGCTGAAGAAGTTGGAGGGATGTCCTCTAGTAAACGCACCACCTCTTGTGGCACAGTATGAAACGCAAAGACTGGAGGAAAAAAAAAACATTCATGAATTTAGATTCCATCCTCTTATTATTGCATATTATTTTTCTACCGCGCAAGTTCTACAGTAGATTTTCACTTTCAAACGTTTACTTTTCGTTGTACATTACAATAAATCTCATCGTGTAGACTTTTACATGTACATAGCTCTGTCAATATGTCTATGATACGTATCTATAAATATAAACTGAACTGGACCAAATATGTTAACATCAGAACGAGCCTGCCCACGCACGCCTGTTTAGCACGATGAAACCAATGGTCGTGGTCACGTGACCGTCGACGACGGCATGCCGTTGACCTGACTTATTCATATCAGTGCACATGAATTGTTCCTTTGAACTTTGGAATGCCCGGTGCCACGTACACGGTGGTAGCTAGCCTATAATCTAGGCGGAGTGCCGAGCTTTTTTCTTTGCTGCTAGACTAACCCTAAGCAGAACGTCTGATACGGCGAGACTACGAACCGTGAGTCGCGAAGCGGCTCACCGCCTATACTCACTGGTCTAGCTTTAGTCGTTGTTTTTTTTATTATCGACCATGAATCCGTGGCAGTTTTCGTACGAAAAACTGCCACGGATTCAAGGTCGATAATAACAAAACAACGACTAAAGCTAGACCAGTGAGTATAGGCGGTGCGCGGCTCACGGTTCGTAGTCTCGCCGTATCAGACGTTCTGCTTAAGGTTAGTCTAGCAGCAAAGAAAAAAGCTCGGCACTCCGCCTAGATTATAGGCTAGGTGGTAGCGTGTATGAAAACAACTAAATTCAATAAGTCTTCCCGGGTCTGGCAGCTACAATGGCAAAACAGAATAAAAGATAGGAAACAAGTTCAACAACAGTGTTGATTCACTGCACTAGTTGGCCAGGAGGGAATATTAGACCTAACTGCATGCTGCATGGTCACAGATAGGTTATTATGAACTTTTAGATTTACTCGACGAGAACGTGGACCTCTACGTGTGGCATCCTTTTAAGGCAATGTGACGTCCTATTAAGACACTGGCAGTGCCCGGTAGTGCCTTAACCCTAATAAGGCCGGGGGGGGGGGGGGCCATTATGCCCCCCCCCCCCTCCACGATTTTTCTGATTGTTCGAGAACGCATATGGATGGCGCCTCGCCGCTCGCTGACTTTTTTCTTTAGAGTCTTGCGCATCTTTAAAAAAAAAAAAAAAAAAACCGGACCTATAGTTACAAGGTCACGTGACCTTTTGTCTTTGCATGTCAGCCCGAAAATCGCTCATTTTTGTGATTTGTGTACAAAACATATGGAAATGTCATTTTTCCTAAAAATAGATCAAACATTGGTTATTGGGTCTTGTTTAAAGTTTAGGTGGTTGTTTTGGGAGTCAAAATAGTTGAATTGTAGGAAGAAATGAAAAAAACAAAAAACAATAACATAAATAAGTTAAAAAAACAATGAAATACATAAGAAATTATCAAAACAAGAGATAACATAAGGAATAAGCTGGCTCTTCCAATTTTGTTTGCCGTATTATTGTTCCAAATGGTCTAATGAATATAGGTAGTGAAAAAGAATGCTTAAATATGAATAATATAGGATTTATGGGTAAAAATGTGATTTTATGACGTTATTTGCATAAATTACCATAAATATGCAAATGAGGGATTTTTTTCAAAAAATTGAAATTATCATATTGTTCTGTACACTTTACTTGACATGCGTGCAAATTTTCGCGGTGATCGGCCGTTTCACGGCCGAAATCTTAGGGGGGGGGGGCATAATGCCCCCCCCCCCCCGGCCGTAGTAAGACTTCAAATAGCCCGGCCTTATTAGGGTTAAAAGGACGTCACATTGCCTTAATAGGATGTCACACGTAGAGGTCCACGTTCTCGTCGTGTAAATCTAAAAATCCCTATTATCTCATCAAAGCAGCTCTCACTTAACATACGAAAAAGGGGACCATGGTGGACCAACGGTCACCGCTTAGGCTTTGTTTGCTATAACGTAGCTATAGGTAATGCAGTGAGGCTTTAATACCTATTTTTGTATTCGTTAAACATTTTTTTCTTTTAATAAAAAGCCGACCGTAGATTTTAAGATTTTTGGCTCGGTCGCAAAGGGCAATACAACATTTTTTGTTAAGCCTTATCTTGAAGTTGAGAAATCGTAGATTTATTATTGGGGCGGAATGGCCAAACCTTCCATTCCTGTCATTATTCAATTACTTTTATCCATTTTGTTTTCTCCAAAAGATATATACTTTTGTAATACGCTAACAAATGGAGGAATATCTCACTTTAGTCCCTGTAAATCTGAACCTCGGCGTTCAACAAACCGCAATCTTACTTGAAAGCACGATGCCTGTTTGCGGACTCTTCCCACCGAGGTGAAAAAAAGTGTATTCATACACCATCCCATGAAGTATAAAGAGACACATTCCTGATTAAATGTGTTGTGTTATCAAACACGAACCTGCTTTGTTCAAAATCACACACGCTTTTGAGGTTTATAAAAAAAGACGCAACACGATCAATTTATTTGACGACTGTACTCTGAACTCAGGGGGGGGGGGGGGGGGGGAATGTGTATTTTTACATTTTTGAACGTTAATTTTACCTTTTTTTTTTATAGATGGCACCCCCCCCCCCCCTGGCGCTCAAGGGGGGGGGGGGGGGTGCAATTTTTCAAATTTTCGAGGGCCAAAAAAAATAAATTAGTGCACACTACCCCCCCCCCCCTCCCCACCATTGAGTGAAATATTGGCCGGCACAATTTTCATATTTCAGCACACTAAATTTAAAATTGATTTAAAATTTGGGCCCCCACCCCTAAGAAATCCTGGATCCGCGCCTGTCTGAACTAATATGATTTCATCCATGTTAGATCAACACAATTATTCCAAATATCATAGTCCTGCCATTTGGTAATATTATATATACAAAATCCGTTCAAGAAAGTCTCGGTCACAGCCATCAAAATAACTAACTATAAACATAATCAAATATGCTAATTAGTACTTTCATCGGATGATGATGGGATATAGCACACGACAAACACCCATACTTCGAATCATGTCTAACAGTCTCCTTTAAAGGTACTATGTCCCATTTGCAGGCCCAACAAATGAAAAGGTTAAATTCCAACGGCATTTGAAAGATAATACTAATTTAGAACTTCCCTATACAAAAAAAAGGGGGGAGGGGCTTGAACATGTCTTTAAGTGGGAAAATAACGACTATGAGTTGTCCAATCGACCTAAGAGCTATAGAGCCAGCAAGTAATAGTCTGATTTCTCAGACCATTGTACTGAATGGTCGTACGTTTTATGCTGCGCTAAGATTCAATCAGTTAAATTTTGGCCATTACAAGAAGTAGGTTATTGATGTAGATCTACCAGAAGAAAAAAAGCCAGTCAGTCACTCAATAGTGTCTGACAGTGAAGTCTAGCAAGTAAACAGGTTTCCTTGCATAACTTGAATATTAGGACACTGCTAACGTTTAAATTTCACAGATAGGACATACATGACACATTCATAATTCCTGCAGAGCTCAACAGAATTTGATGTTGGCTACAAAAGGGACATAGTATCTTTAAAACAACTTTTTAAAGATGCCTCTCGAGGGCGCCCTTGTCTGTTGTGCAAGAAACATGATTTCTGACTAAACTCTTCGTAGTTTTACGCAAATCTTGCTGGAGAGAAGTTCAAGTGTATCAAACAGTGAGTAGAATTGTCACTATATTATACAAGAACAAACAAATTACTATTATGGGACCCAAAAGAAAGCTCGACTCCCCGCAAAAGGCGAAATCACCTCCCCCGAAGAAGGCTAGCACTGATGATATGTCGACGGATTCGCAGGCCGCTGCATACGGCGGCGGGGACGTTTCACCCCCGCCTGTGTGGTTCGCTCAATTTTTGGAGAAGTTTTACAAGCTGGAAGAGCGGATTGAATCTTTGGTAATAAATAGATTAGAAGAAATTTCTTTGAAAACTGAAGAAAAGATTGATGCTTGCTGTATCCAGATGAATGAGGTAGTAAGCGAAGTTAAAAAGCTGAAGGAGGAGAAGAAAGAAATTCTGATAAAATTAGATGATCTGGAAAACCGAGCCAGGCGAAGCAACCTTGTGTTGCATGGAGTCTCTGAAGTCCCCAAGGAAAACTGTTATGAAACAGTGAAAGCATTCTTCAGTGATTTTGTTGGTGTTCCCCAGAACGATTATGCCATTGAGCGGTGTAATCGCACCCCCACCGTAATCAGAGACCAGAGAGATGGAGCAGCAATGAGGCCAAGGATCATCCACGTCGCTTTTTCAACTTACGCTTCTAAGGAAAAGGTACGCAAGGCATGTGTCGCAAAGCTTAAAGCAGTTCAGAGCAGATTCCGGGATGGGAAGGTGTTTGTCTTGGAAGACTTCTCTCGTCGTGTACTCCAGATGAGAAAAGAGAAGATGGATGCATTGAAGCAACTTAAGGACGAAGGCAAGAAGCCGTTTTTCTTGTATCCGGCGAAATTGGCATACAGGAACAAGGATGGAAAGCTTATCTTTGCTTAATCAAGGACAACATGATATTGCCATCAGCTAACTTTAATCATTGAAAATACTGCTTTTCATGCTCACTTTATTTCTTTACTTTTGACAGTTGACGTTTGTTGTCGTTTAGAAACCTGATAGTAGATATGTGTCTCTGTAAATCATCTACTACACATATTACATGTACCTGATATACCCGGGGGGGGGGGGGGTCAAATATATATGTTTGTTACAATTCTATCAAATTTACAAGATTTGGTGCCTTTATGCACTGTCTAATATCTCTTTGTTTTCTACTGATGTGTTTGTTGTTATTTTTGCACTTGTCAAGACTGTTTTTTGATTTGAAGTCTTGATGTTTTTGTGCATCTGCGCCCAGCGATTTTTGCCTCTAATGTTTTGGTATATTTCATTTTTATTATTGTTTTTTTTGTATTTTATTCTATTTTGTTTACATCTTTGTGACAAGAAAATATGTTATAATTCGATTTTTGTTACTGCATTCCAAACCATTATATTAACCTGTATCAATATGAAGATTATATGCTTACATGTATGTACATTCCAGTATGTCCAGTGCACTGTACTCTTAACCTATTACAAAGGTTGGTACTCTCATAATGATAACTTTTCAAAAGAATGATAGTAAAAGTGAGCACCTTCAATTGTAGGGGTTTACAGGATCATGTCAAAAGAAGAAAAGTCTTCCATTATTTAAGAAACATTGAAAGTGATAATATATTTTTACAGGAAACCCACTCTGATAAGAATGATGAAAATTTTTGGAAATTACAATGGGGTGAATTATGTTGGTTTGCAAGTTACTCTTCAAACAGTCGTGGTGTAGCAATACTTATAAGAAACTCTGTTTCAGTTAAAGTAAAGTTTTTATTTTATGATCCAAATGGTAGATTTCTAATATTAAATCTTATTCTCAATGATATGTTGGTGACCCTAGTTAATATTTATGCCCCAAATAATGATGACCCAGATTTTTTATTGGAAGTGTTTGCTGAAAGTGACAAATTTGATAATTCTGCTTTAATCATTGGTGGAGATTTTTAATGCAGTGATTGGGCCCTTGGATTATCAAGGCACTAGACAACGCCATTCTAATATTAGGGTTAGTAATATGCTTTCAGTTATTATTGAAGAATACAATTTAGTTGATGTTTGGCGACATTTTCACCCAACATCAAGACAATACACAAGGCACCAAAAAAATCCTCAAGTTTTATCAAGACTTGATTATATTTTAGTTTCCAGTAACTTTATAGGTAATTGTGTTAAATCTAAAATTTATCCAGGTATCCAATCTGATCATTCAGTAGTATCAGTCCAATTTAAAGATAATCTACCTTTAAGAGGGAAAGGCTATTGGAAGCTTAATTGTCACTATTTACATCATGATCCAGACTTAATCAAATTGATTAAGGAAAAAATAGTAGAGTTCAAAGAAATTCATAAAGAGTCTGACTGCAACCCTAATACTCAGTGGGATGCCCTTAAATGTGTTTTAACTGGATCTAGTATTGCATATTCTGCTAGGAAAAAAAAGGAAAGAAACAAAGAAAAAGATTTACTCATGAAAGAGATTGACAAAATAAAAATACAATTAAGCAGTGATGTTTCTAAAAATAAACCTCTTTTATTAAAACTTGAAGAGCTAGAAGACCAATTAAATAAAATTTATGACTTTGAAACTAAAGGTTTGATAATAAGATCTAGGGTAAGGTGGTTAGAAGAAGGAGAGAAGAGTTCAAAATATTTTTGTAATCTTGAAAATAGAGCCTGGCGAAGGAAGACAATTAGTAGAATAACAGTTCACGAAGGAAACTTAACCTCTGATCCAGATAAGATATTAAGTGAAATACACAAATTTTACAGTAAGTTGTATTCCAATCCTGACTGTCAGTATATGACAAATGAAAATGCTAATCAAGATTTGTTTAATGACTTGGATATTTTGAAATTAAGCGATGATGAAAAGAACATACTGGAAAAGCCTCTCTCAAAACGAGAAATATTTGATGTCATGAAATCCATGAATATGAATAAAACTTCCGGATTTGATGGACTTCCCATTGAATTTTATATAACCTTTTGGTCTGATATAGGTGATATGTTGATGAATTCTTTTAACTTCTCTTTACAAAACGGGATGATGTCTGTATCACAAAGAAATGGTGTTATTACTCCTCTCCCAAAGAAGGACAAAGACCACTTGTTGATTAAGAATTATCGCCCTATAACCCTTTTGACTGTTGATTATAAAATATTAGCAAAGTGTTTTGCAGATCGCATAAAACGCTTTATGCATACACCTATTCACCCAGATCAATCTGGTTTTTTAAAAGGCAGAAATATAAGTCATAATATTCGATTAATACTTGATATTATTGAATATACTCAAACTAATGAAGTTCCTGGAGCTATAATATTACTTGATATTGAGAAGGCTTTTGATAGTGTTGATCATAATTTTCTGTTCCAGACATTAAAACAGTTTAATTTCGGTGATAAATTTATCGGATGGATAAAGACCCTATATTCTGAACGAAAAACATATGTAATGAACAATTGTTTTTTAACGGATCGCATCTCTATGCAAAGAGGTATTTTTCAAGGTTGTCCTATTTCTCCATATCTTTTTTTGTTTGTTATTGAGATTTTGGCGTTATCAGTTAGACAAAATGAACAGCTTAGGGGCATAAAAATCAATAACCAAGAAGTAAAGATTTCTTTATTCGCTGACGATTCTGTCTGTTTTGTAGATGGGTCTGAAGATTCCTTTAAAACACTGTTTGATATTTTGAATATATTTGGTAGATGTTCTGGTTGTAAGATTAATGTAGCTAAAACAGAGGCAATTTGGATCGGATCTAAGAGAGGATGTCAAGATTTTCCGTTGAGAAACCAGGGTATAACATGGAAGATCTCTCAATTTAAATCTTTGGGAGTTAATTTTTCACTGAATTTGGGTTTGATATTCGATCTTAATTATAAAGAAAAATTAAAACGAATGAAACAGACTTTAAATTGCTGGCGAATGAGAAACCTTTCTTTAATTGGTAAAGTATGTGTAATTAAGTCCCTTGTTCTTCCACAATTATTATATCTTTTTTCTGTTCTTAGTATAAAAATACCTCAGAAGTTTTTTAATGAGTTAAATAGTTTGTTTTTTAAATTTATTTGGAGTGGTGGTAAAGATAGAGTTAAAAGAAAAATCTTGTACAATGATTATCTTCAGTGTGGTCTCAAAATGACCGATCCATCGGCATATGCTCTTGCTCAAAAAATGACATGGGTCAAGTATTTATTTTATGAAAATTATGATTCTGTTTGGAAGACAATTGAACTATCAGCCTTGGAAAAGTTTCATAGAGATCCCCATATTCTTTGGAAATCATATGCCCCAGAATCAGTCTTACAATCTTTGAGTAACTCTCAAGTGGCGGATTCTTTACGTACCTGGTATATCTATAGAGAACATGCAACTTTAGAAACTTATGATTGTAAATATTCTGAGATTGGGGCTTGTCAATTATTGTGGTTTAATAGATTAATTCGTTCGAAATCCAAAAATCATTTTTATTATGAAACCTGGTTTGATAAGAACATATTGGTGATTTCTGATCTGTTGAACCCTCCCATCCCTGGTTATAAATTATTTGAAGAATTGATATTAGATTTTGGCATTCCTCAGACAGATAGAAGAAAATTCAATTTTTTAATGAGAAATATTTCCAGTGAATGGTTAGAAACTGTATGTTGGTATAATTTGGATATTCATGATTCCTTGGTTACTGAATTAAAAGCTGCAAAAAAAGTTCCCAAGCATGCTTATAGAATAATAAACGTTTCCTATCCGCTTGACAAGAGATATGAATATTGGAATAGTAAAATAACAGTCCCGGATGATATCATTTGGGAAGAGGTACACAAGGCTAATTTCACTTGTACAATTGAAACTAGATTGCGTTCTTTCTATTTTAAAATTTTCCATAATACTATAGCTTTAAATGCCTTTTTGTATAAAATTAAAAGAAAAGATTCACCAAATTGCGTATTTTGTGATGACCAGGAGGAATCAATTACTCATTTGTTTTGTGATTGTGAAAAGGTTACCCCGATATGGACATATTTGTTAAACTTAATAAAAAAACATATTAATAATTTTAACCTTACCAATTTTAAAAAACTTTTTGGCTTTTCATCAGACAGATTCATTACATATCTCTTGTTAGTGGCAAAATACTATATTTATATTTGTAAATTCAAGGGGGATTTACCAAGTGTTGATCTTTTTAAGAGTTTTATTTCTCAGCGAAAAAAAGAAACAAGCTTGTTTCGCATTTTAAGAAATGGCGATTTGACTTATGATACTCATGTTGATTTAACTTTTATTCCTGTGCCCCCTCACTCCCCTTTATGCACTGGAGTTCAAATTATGATTTATATGTGTACAGTGTATACAAAGTATCCCTCAGGGGCGCATACACAATGCATGATGCCTTTTCACCTCGATTCCACAGAAACTGACGGTGTGGTAACATTACTAATGTCAACTATGTAGTTTAGAATGTTTGGAATTGTTTTTGTGTTTTTTTTTGGTTTGTAGAAAATCTTAAAAAATTAAAACTACTTTAAAAGACCATGTTCGTGTGCGCCAGTGATGGATGTTTTGGGTAAATTCAAGGGTTTTTTTTTTTACTGTAATGGTTTATTTTATAACTTTCTTGTCCTTTCATTATTGTTAGTTGTTCTTATACATGTTTTTTTTTTGTTTGTTTGTCTAATTATTACCAATGACTTGTAAATATGTAATTTTTATATGATTGAAAATTTAATAAACACACAAATATAAAAAAAAAAAAAAAAAACTTTTTAAAAAGAAGTCCATGAGTTACTAGCGACGCGCACTCTGAAACAAAGAATCACAAAAGAGTCGATTTCTCGGCTAAACATATAAATGACAATGATCTTTTTTAATCTTTCTCTAATTTGTTTGTGTTCTAAAGCTCTATCAATTCAAAACAAAATCACATACAAAAGAAAATACCGCTTAGATGTTTAAATAGAAATGTAGAATAGTATGACAAACTTCTTATACAGGAATTTGTAAATGTATAGTTCTTGGGTAAGTCCATAGGATAACTACAATGCTTTGATAACAGTGATCAAAATTTGAATGACCGAATTCCCCATTCTGGTAATTGTCATTCAGAGACTTATTGATGTTCAAATGGCTGTGCTCACTCGCGCATGAATCGTGTGATTCCAGTTGCATATCTTCTTAAAGAGGTTACTTTCTTCTTTGGATTTATGAAAGAAAAGATTTATGTACTAGATTTATTGTATGAACAGAAAACCAACGCTCCTTCTCTCCCCTTTCCCTTTCGTCTCTGCAAGTCACTCTTTTGTATTTTTATTGTTGTATCTAAGTTGAGGGCTGCGGGCACGTCAAGTTACTTTGCTTATTTCTGTAGCACTCCTGCATCTAATGTATGTTAATTATGCATTCAATATATTTGTGTAATTTCGTATATTATCTGTATGAAATTATATACACTTAACATATTGTTTCAAACCATATTATGTTCAAGAAAATGTTTGATGAAAAAAAAAAAAATATGCAGGAACCAATAAATCAAATCAAATCAAATAAGTTCATATTAACTAGTTAAATAACAATCTGAACTATAAAGAGTATCCATATTTGTTTTTCGGTGAGTGTATCATATAATCTAGTATTAATATATCAATGTAAAACATAGTTAACATGATTAAACATTAAACCATTTCCTCCATTAATTACAATTCAAGCCTTCAACTTCCTCTGAACTTGCACAAACACTTTGGCAATACCAAGGGTCAATGTACAAGTATTTCAATATACTGAAAGGCATACAATCTAAACGTGTGTGGGCGGTTGAATATAGGCGTGTGGTATGTATGTGTGTGCGACCTGGAATGCATATAAAAACAATATTGGAATGCTTTGTATTTATTTGACCTACATTGGATGTAGGTAGAACAATTTTATTTGTATGGATTTAATTATTCGCCTCCATAGAACCATCACTGTACCAAAGACAGAATTGAAACGAGAATTTAATTGATCATTGAAACGGTTTAGGTGGTCTGTCCTTTAAACCTGAAGAACTGGAAGGCTATTAACATATTTCAAGGAAAGTAAAATCAAAAATATATATGAGTCGAATTGATGTTACAGTATACAATTATGGTCAGGATGATGGTGATAGGGATGATGTAATGATCAGTATAATGAAAGTAGAACAAAAGAGGAGAAGGGAAACAGAACAAGAGAGAAGAGACAGGGAGGGCCGGAAGAGATAGTGAGCACGATGCCTTCAATAGCATAAATAGATTTGAATATTTACTATATAGAAAAGGAGAGAAGTTATTTAGACATGTAAACAATTGTATGCCCATGAGAGAGACGTAAACATTGCACATACCTGGGCTGAATAACTTGAAAATATAAACGTCTTGGAAGGAGACTAGCATCATAGAAATGGCGTAAACACAAGTACGTACAACTCGCTAGGCTAGGCAATCTCTTTCCAAATTTATAATTTATTGAATTTTCTCTCTCAAAAAAAGGGAAAAAATATATATATAGGGTCTAAAAAGAAAATAAGCGGAAGGAAAGGGGATGGAAAGAGAAAGAATCCTAAAAATAGTCATTTATGACATGAAATTGTACATATAATGTATATATGTAAATAAGTCATAAAATAGTGTGTGGCAAAAATAGTCAACTATGACTGATTACCAAACAAAATCAAATCAAGAAGAAGAAGAAGAAGGACGATCTGATATTGTAGCAGACTTTGGAGATTAACTCTATCTATACACGACACGGAATAAAAAATTCCCATAGGATTGTACGCAAACTATTGACATTCCTCTGCCATAGATATAATACGCACAATTTAGTATTTCATTACATTGTTTGTGATTGATTATATATGATATGTTATAATAGTCGAAGAATGTGATAAAATCAAATATAAAAAGAAAGCAAAACAAACAAATTAAAAAAATTGACTCACCAGCATTGGAGCCTGCGTCACCGGAATGGGAGTCGAGTACTTTGAACAATATAACAAAGTATTTCCCGCCGTAGATTTTACATACAAAGCTGACAAATGACCTTGGCATAGTCGCAATTTCAACTTTCAAATGAAAATTTCGACATGATTCCAACACTTGATAGCCCATAGTCGCAGCTATAACATACCAAAATTGGGAGGAAATGGAGAAACAAGCCATTGTGATGACGTCACGATGTATTTAATGACCAAATGAGACATGAAATCATATCTCTGATTCAAATTCTATCTAAATATGAAGAAAAAAGGTGGGGATCCCCTAGCATCCCAAAGAGCTATAATGGATTTTTGTATAGGCATGTTTATGCCTGTAGAACTCCCCTGACGGGGGTCGTACTTTTTAACTTCACGATCTCACGAGGAATAAACTACACTATCAAACAATCGGGTTATATAATTAAAAACAATGATTTATTAAAGATAATCAACATAAATCATCAACGGTAGTATAATCGGTCGTTTACACATACTAATCATACATGTATATATCTCCGGAGGGAAGAATGCCCTAAGACGGCAAATAATTAACATACACATAACAGTGATCATAGTAAACGGAATCATCTCGAGGGAACACCCCGGAGGTATAATCTCCGTCACGTTCAAAATTGAATGCAACAAAATGATAATCAAGCATAAAAAACAACAAATGTCAATCATCAAAAATCAAATATGAGAAGGATCGTTAATTAGTTCAGCAAAGCGTTCAATGAAAACAAACGATCAAACCAAATCAGCATTACCGAGGTCAGGCGATGACGATGCTGATGATGACGACGACACGATGACGATGATGATGACGAAGACGTAGACGGCGATGATGACGAAGACGTAGACGGCGATGAATACGATGACGATGGTCTTGTTGATGAAAGTGATTAGACGATCGGTCGATGGATGCGATGATGGTCATGAAGATAATGTCAATGATGAGGTGCTGACGATGTCGTTCATCGTGTCAACACAACACAATAGATAATGACGAGGTGGTGACGATGGCGTTCATCGTGTCACTACAACGAAGCAGATGATGGCGAGGTGGTGACGATGGCGTTCATCGTGTCACTACAACGATAAGTGTCGGTGGAAAAGACAGATCCAAGTATGTGCTAGTAAAAGCGATACAAGTCTCTCCACAAATGAAATATAAAACTAGATGGAACTTCGACTGCGCGCAGTCAAAATGATGCCTCCGTCATAAAACAATTTTAGAAACAAAACAGAAGAAATTTGTCAAATTAAAGTTCGATTGTAATCCATTAACAGGTTCTCAGAATATTGTGATTACAAGCTATTTCTCATATACATGTATGACCCTTTGATCTTTGACCTCATGACCCCAAAATCTACTCAGTTCATTGGCTCTGCAAGATACATACATGTTTTGAATTTGATGGTTATCCATCGGTTCTAATGATAATGCAATCACAAGCTATTTTTGCATACATAATGAGGCCCATGACCTTTGACCTTGACCTCATGACCCCAAAATCTAATCAGTTCATTGTCTCAGCAAGATACATACATGTCCTGAGTTTCATGGTAATCTGTCCATATGTTCTAATGATAATGTGATCACAAGCTGTTTTTGCATACATAATGAGCCCGTGACCTTTGACCTATGACCTTGTGACCCCAAATTCTAATCAATTAATTGGCTCTGCAAGATACATACATGACCCAACTTTGGCCGGAATCCATCAATCAGTTCTTGTGATAACGCGATCACGAGCTATTTTTGCATACATAATGAGCCCTGTGACCTTTGACCTTTGGCCTCGTAACCCCAAAATCTAATCAATTCATTGGCTCGACAAGATACATACATGCAGGCGCGGATCCAGGATTTCTTAGGGGGGGGGCCCAAATTTGAAATTATGCGAGCCAAATATTGGTACGTAATGGTGACCAACAGTGACGTAATGCGGGGGGGGGGGGGGTTGGTGCAGGGAGGGGCGAGTTTCCCCCTCCCTCCTCCGCGAACGCGGAAGTTTTGACGTTTCATTAAATTATTAGATAAAGAAGACGATTCGTTGTACCCTTCTCAAAAATAATTCTCGTCTGAATTTAGTTTTTCCCCTCCCGCGCGAAGCGCGAAAATTTTTACGATTTATTAAATTATTACGATTCTTTGGAGAGTTCTCGACTCTTAATCCTCGTCTGAATTCAGGTTCCCCCCTTCCCGCTTTTTAAGTTTCCTTTAATCATTAAATAAAGAAGACGATTCGTTGTACCGTTTTCGACACTAATCCTCGTCTGAAATCAGTTTTCCCCCTTCCGCGCGAAGCGTGGAAGCTTTGCCGATTCATTAAATAATTAGAGAAAGAAGACGATTCGTTATACTCTTATCTCTTATACTCTTATAAGATGAGCATCTAAGGGCACGCCGTAGGGTCCTAGGTGGAATCCAGGGGCAGAGCCCCCGGGAGCTTAGGGGTTTTAGGCATTTAATCACGGTCAGATGAGCATATTTAGATGCCTCATTAATTTTTAACACTGGCAGTTAACTATTCTTTCTTTCTTGCTCTCATTCTATTTTATTTCTCTTTAATATACTTTTTCAAAAAAGTGGGGGGGGGGGGGGAGGGAGCTCGAGGCTCCCAATCCCCGCCCCACCTCGGGCCTGACATGTAGGAATCTCAAGAATCATATCTCTTGCCTGGCTGTAAACTTAGTAATTGGTCATTCTCCAAAAAACACATACAAACGTATTTTCTAAAAAGTGAGGAAAAATCTCGGAAATTATGTCATTTCTTTCCCTTTCCTTCCTTCTCTCTTATTTTTTTGATTGGGGGGGGGGGGGGGTCAACAGCCTGGGAGGCAAGGCCCTTTCGGCCCCCCGATCTCCTTCTTCCCCTTTTTTCTTTTTTTCTTCCTCTACTTTCTTTCCCTTCTCTCCTCTTTCCCTTTCCCTTCTTTTCCTTTCTTCTCTCCTTTTTTTTTTTTTTTTTTTTTTTTGCGGGGGGGGGGGGGGCCAAGGCCCGCTCGGCCCCCCCCCTGGATCCGCGCCTGCATACATGACCTAAGTTTGGCCGGAATCTATCAATCAGTTCTTGAGATAACGTCGAAGTCGTCGAGTCCATGTTAGACGAAAATTCGATCGGCACAGTAAACAAAAACACAGTAACGACCTGTGTGTGCCGATAAAAATAATCCCTCTGATTTCCACATGGAAATATCAGAAAAAGCCCCAATCGCTGGTGTAGCCCGATTGGTCAAAACAAGCTCACAAAATTAATATGCACGTATACGCGCTGTACGTAACAATGACAAATCTACATAACAATAGAATATATTAACAAGCCAGACAGAACCGGTTGGGACATGTCTGAAAAACCAGACAGCGGATCTACGCAAGGGAAAATAATTCTCCCTAGCCGCCATCTTGGAATTAGTAAAGCAATTCGTATTAAACATGTACAAATCAATGCATTAAACGTTATTATACATATAAAAGTCAAAATCGTGACATTTGGTCACTACATGCCCATATATGCCATGTATTAGAAAAGCTCGCGCACAAGGACATTTATCTTGAACGGACGCTCATTCCGTTATTAATTAATAGTCATAAAGAGATAAAAAAGTGGTACAAAATTGTTAGTAATGAATATGGGAAATATCATGAAAGCGAAAAGAATGGCGATTATATGTTGCGTAAGACCATGACGAACGAAAACGCGCATGCATGCTCGTGTACGCGATTTTTTGACACATGCCCAAAATGGCTTGAAAGGTATGCAAAATGAATTTAAGACGATTTGGAACATTTTTAAATGTTGCGCATTCACTGACGCGCGGACGTACGTGTACGCGCGCGTTTTATGATATATATGAATGAGAAATGACTTTCCGTTATGAAGATATGATCATGAGTTGATTTTCAAAGAAATTCACAAAATGGCGCCTGGATGACGTCATGTAAAGATGATGACCTTGAAAATGTTGCTGTGACGTCTCATGACAATGCTCTATGACTGTGCCACAATTGAAAGAAACTGACTGTAAATCGTCTTTAGGTATCCTCTACATAAAAATATGGGTGTCAAATAAATAACAAAATAATGAAATAAAGAATACAGAAATAATAAAGAAAGACAATTTTGACGAAATTAAGAGGTGATCTGCCGATATCCGACAGACCATCTCAGAAGAAGAAGAAAGAAAAAAGAAACTGAATGAAATTCTTTGAATATGGCCTAATTGTTCCAATTGTATACAAAAAATGACATGTGCCATGTATTTTGACATTCTGTCCATGGCTTCTAATGAAATTTAAATAATTATTTGATATGTCTGAAATCATACATGTCACTATGAACATGACTGACAAAGAAAGCGGACAAAATATACAGTTCCTCAGGTAGACAAAGGAACAACCCTTCACTGCTATTATGTAAAAATGTGTAGAACAGGTGTCACATGCATATTCACTTTTTACATAATAGCAGTGAAGGGATGTTCCTTTGTCTACCCGAGGAACTGTATATTTTGTCCGCTTTCTTTGTCAGTCATATTCATAGTGTGTGTAACTCCCAATTGAGACCATAATATTGCTGAACGAGCCATGCCGAACTCACAGAACTAGAGGTTCCTATACGTATAGTTGTAAGGCACATTTGTCGACCACAATGGCCGCGTGGTCAGATTGCGAAGTCAATTGAATTACTTGCTTCAACCCTGGACCAAACACTATGCCTGACCTGGCCCTAATTACCCTAAATCTAACCTAAAACCAAATTGCATATTCATCCCTATATCATTGAAGAAATAAAATCCACGGAGAACAAATTCGCAAGAGCACCTGTCGGATCACAGTTCTTAATTACAAGACCGTCCACACCAAGTTCATTTTACACATATCTGCTCTACGTACTAGGTGTCTGCAAATCCACACTTTGAGGAATCATAATTAATATGATCACTTTTTTTTTAAGCGAAAATGTAGTACATTAAAAATAGTGGAATCTGGCACTCTCAAAAGAGTAATTTAAATCACTACTTCGGAGTACACGATTACACTCCAGGGGGTGTTTCATCAACTAAAATCGATTGAACTCTAACGATGTGATTCCTTTATAAAGAGAGGATGTTCACCCATCAACAAATATGAGAAAAGGAATGTTCATAGATTACACAACCCTTCACATTTATATTCTACTACAACACTTAAAAGTAAAGACCAGTTCCGGTCATGCGATTCCATTGTGAAATAAACGTAGTGGAATCGATCAGAAAGGGTTGATCATCTTGCATTTAAGTATTGGTGTGTACTGCAAGGTTCTGGCATCATCAAAATTATAAGAAATTTGGCCCAGTCTTGGTAAAGTAACAAGCACTGTACACAGAAAGATGTATACTGTATACAACGCGATATCTATCCAGGCCAGATAGATATGATAATTTACCAAATATATCAATTAGTAGGCAGTTTCCCGGCAAAATTTGTATGATCACGTATTAGTCAAAACATATTCCTTCACATAATAAGAGCTTCCATTTCATTTTTTGAGAGGGGGGGGGGGGGGTTCCAAAACTGGTCTATACTTTTAAACCTAACAACGACGAAAAGAATTTTATCTTCCTCTTTTCCAACTAGATTTAAAGACAACTGAAGAATAATATTTTGGTAAAGAATTATCTGACGGACGGAGTCAGTTTCGAAAAAAATAAACAAAATATTTACTTAGGGAGGTCAAGGACATGTGTATTCATTCGTTTGGCTTATATTGTTTATTCCTTTTGTATTTTCTCCCCATAAAACCTCGGGAATTTGCTCCCAGGTCAATATATTTGATTAGTAACTGCTTGTAGCTAGGATTGTTATTGTGACTGGCACAACTAAAAAAGCAAAAAACAAGGGACAAAAGACTGGAATGTTTTTTTTTTTTTTTTTTTTTGGGGGGGGGGGGGGTAAAAATAGCATGAGTGTAAGTACTTCTCTCAGTTTGAGATTCTAGTTCCCACTCGCTTTCAAGAAGAATTAAAATGCTTTTCGCATGAGAGCTACAGAGCATTATGTGAACGACAAGCCTAGATCGGTCTAGAAAGTGAGTGAGAACGAGGTCGTAGGCCTACTATGAAGCGGAGGGCCAAAGTCAGAAAATAGAGTTTTGCCTGCCACTAGCACACAAGCTAAACACGCCTTGTTTATTCGAAAGATTTTATCATAGCACACAATTATTCAGATGTGATTTTCTAATTTTTATTTGTAGCGGTCATCCCCAAAGTCGGAGAGGGCGTCCAAAAAAGAAACGCCCCTTTTGAAGAAAAAAAAGTAGTATTTTGTAAAAATATTTCAAGAAAACACTGAATTATAATGAATTTGGTGTCATATGACAGACATTTAAATTACATATTGATACCATCTTTGAAATTGGGATTAACTAACATCGCGTTTTAGTCTCGTTTATATAGCTGATACATGTCCTCTCTCAAATAAAAAATAAACTATAAGCAAAATTGGTAGAAAGCATATATTTCCTTTAACAGTCAGAATACAGTTTATTGCATTTATATTTCTTTGTTTCACAAATATTTTCCCTTGTATAGAGTTTGAATAACAATCTGTTTTAACCCACAATTGGTAGACTTGCATTTGGTCTTGGATGTCATCTCAAAGAGAACAAATGTCATGCTGGCTATTTGTTAAACCAGTTGTGGCGTGGCCTGGGTCACTCGTATTTAAAAAAAGTTCAGTTTTCTGTGAGAAAATAATTATGAACACCTAAAATTCTTACACCATTGAGAGGGGCGTTTCCAAAACTGGTCTATACGTTTAAAACCCATTTTTAGATCTTTTCGGTTACAGAAAAATCTATAATCTTAGTCATGTTCCACATATAGACTTGTATATAAAGTGAAATAGAGAGTATATTGACGTGGGTGTGAGTGGGTGTGTAAGAGAGAAAAAAGCGAGAAAGAGAGAGAGAGAGTGAGAGAGTGAGAGAGAGTGTGTATGTGTGCCATTATACTTCCCGACTCTCCAAAAAGGAGGGAATAAAGGGCAGGTGGGAAAGGAAAACATAAAAAGAAGAAGCTGATGAACCCCTGCATAATATATCAAGTAAGACCGGTTCCTTCCTCGCCATGATGCTACTGCATGATCTCACTGCGTTTGAAGATTCGTGTCTGGAATACATCTATCTCACTATTTCACCTGACAGTTTGCTCCATTTGGCAGGCAGTCAAATATTTAAAAAAATATTTATTTATATAAAGTGGCATTGTATTCTGTCAATCCTTTGGTAAATAGTGCTGATCAAAGTGACATTTACTTGCATTGAATTAGAAGCATCAAATTCAACCATGCAGATAATGCAATTAAGGCTATAATCTCTTCACTAGCTCGAATTACCAAAATTTCGTACATGCAGCGTAGTGTGAATTTGTTGAAGTAAATAAAATGAGCAAATGGACCTACACAAAACAAGATTTGTACAGTTCTTTAGTGGCATTTAATCGTACGTTATGGTGTGGTCTTGCAGGGGCGGATTCCAGATTCTCTTGTCAATGAAGCACAAAATAATCTCTGTTTAACAAAAACAACAAAACACAAAAGACCAACAACAAAAGAGAAGGAAGGGGAAAAAGCAGGAAAAATATTTAACAAATACATTTGTTGTTGTTGTTGTTGTTGGGTTTGTTGGCGCTATCCATCGATTTCGATGATTTTCGCCAGGCTGTGTGTGAGGGCGTCTTGCTCTCACTTCTGCTGTTCTACGTTTCTGTGATTCTGATACTTGCCCAGTGTGTGAGATAAAGATTTATGTTGGTCTTCATTATTGGCTAAGTGCAAGATTAAAGATTATGGGGGGTTTAATGTGCTCGTTATTTCTTATTTTTTAGTCATTTATTGTTAGAGCTGGTTGGAATTAATATCATGAAGTTTCGGTGTCAATTTATAGGGTTAATGATAAATAATGTGTCTTATGTTTAATAGTATGCGCATTTAATAATCGGCTGCCATCATTTATTCAGGCTTTCGTATGTCCATCATCTCCTCCGCCACTCTGTTACTTTTTTGAAAAATAAAAAAATCCTGAAAAGCACAAGAATGATAACAACACAATGCTATAATACACTTTATAATTATCGATATCTTCCAGTACCTTTTATAAAGGCTAAAATGATTGAGCAGTTTTCTTGTCGCAGGTGCCTGTTAATAAGGCACGTCAATGACCATTATGATGCGGTGCAACGTCAATCCAATGACACCTTGTAAGCAACGGCCATTATTACACCGCGCAGCTTCGTTCTAAGATGCGATATGCCTATAATTATTCCAGAAATCCCGTTTGATATGCCCGCCAAATGTATGTGTACTTAATGATAATGTTTAAGAACTGGTCTTGCAATAACACTGTGAAAGAATCAGTCTGGAAGAAAAATGGGAAAGGTTGATTCTGTAGGATGGACGAATCGTATGTAGGAGTTTTTGGAAGGAAATGAGAAGAATGTGACTCAATCTGGCTGAAAATCACATGAAATGCGCACAGATTTGAATATTAGGGGCTACACATACATGAGGCATGGACGTTTGTTCCAAACTGTTCTGTTAATTCTCATCACTTGAAGGGTATCCATCGTCATGGTAAAATCTCTGCTCTATGATTTTCTTCCAAACTGACATACATTGACTGAGACAAAGTATTTATCCCTTTTACAAGAGCTCTACCTCTTTAATTAAGTCGCAAATTGCATTACATAGCGAAACGTGATATGTTGCTTCAACTCAATGGGACGAGGAGCTCAGACAGGCGATGGAGAGAGCCAATGATTATTTGCAGCATTTCAAAGCTGTTTTCGTAATACTAGTTTGCTTACTAATGGCTACCGCAACAATTATGTTCACCTCTACGGAGATCTGATTCAAAGGCAATGTGATTTACTACTTCGCAAACAAGAATAGCTTTAACAAAATTAAGTAAGAATTGTTTTGATAATGTCAGTATGGCCTGCGAACCAAAAGGGAGGGGGCATTCCGAGAAAAAAACGTTGGCAAGCAAGAAAGCAAAAAAAAAAAAAAACTTAAGAAAGCAGAAATAGAGAGAGAGAGAGAGAGAGAGAGAAAGAAAGCGTTATCCTATTTGCAGGTCCTTTTGTGGTCGAATTTCTTTTTGTATTCCAAGTGGCTTTGAAGGAAGTCGTTGTGCCCCAACCCCCTCCCCCCTAAAAAAAAAAAAAAAAAAAAAAAAAAAAAAAAAAAAAAAAAAAACAGTCCCTAAGTTTAACTACAGCTCATTTCAGAAGTAACATTTATGAAGCATTTCCAAAGAATTTCCAGATATGGATTGAATTCTCTCTAGCTCCCATCCAGTATTTTGTATTAAAAAGATAACGATATTTTTCTTTAGGGAAACACCACGACGATGCTTCTTTAAAAAGAATGCGGTAAATGTGGATGATCATGACAGAACTGGATCGTGGGAATATACATCTCTTTAACTTGAATGAGAGTTTAAAGGTGATGCATCAAGGGAACGATTCAATTAGGCATTATTATTCAAACAGGTATTTGATTGGTCCGTCTATACCAAACAGATTGATTGATGTCTCCTTCGCTTTTCCAACAACTCTCTGCAAAAGTATCTAGAATCCTCTTTTGTTTTACCCTATACGTCATACATAGTATACACAGGTGCCATAATTACCTTCGACCAACAGTCTCCCTGCTTCGACCTTAGTAGGGCGGAACAAAATGAAATATAAAGGACGAGGGTGGGGCCACATGCATAGGAAGTAATTTTACCCATCTTACACCGTCAGTCGATGACATATTTTTGTCGCATGTCATCATCTTAACTCCTCCCCATTAGAGCAATCTATACACAGAGTTTGGCCAACCCGGTTCGAGTTGGAAACAATACGGCGACTACTGCTTTGTTGGGCAAGCACAAAACAAAAGAATATACGCCATGGTGTGACCATTGAAACCAAGTTGGCCAAACTCTGTATATATAGGTGGCTCTGGTCCCCATGACATCAGTGCCCCCTCATTCGGTGGAGCTACTCTACGTCGCTAACTCTCTACATATTTAGTTCATGATTCACAAACATTCAATAAACAACTATTATACTACCTTACAAAAGAATGCGACCACGGTGAATGGGAGAATTGGGTCGAACTCAATTAATCCATTTTCCTCTGAATAAAAAGGAAGCTGGTAAAACCAGACCATGACGAATGAAAAATGATCTATGTGACTCATTCAAAAATGTTATATTTTATATAGTTAATGGCCTAAAAGTGCTCGAGACATGTCAGTTCAGAATTGTTATAGTCTAACGCTAAGTCCTCAGTAAGAGCACCCTTGGCAGTACCGTGGCATTTGTTGAATGCTCTTGCCACTCTCTTGCAAGGTTCCGGATTTTCCCTATTATTATTTTTTGGTTATTTTTATATTTATATTTTTATTTATTTATTTATTTATCGTTTATTTGTTTATTTATCTAGGAGGGCTTTATCAGTGATTGTGATAACGTTTTAAAGAAAAGCCCAGTGTCAAATAGTGTAAAACATGATGGGATGGTTCTTTACCAGAGTGAGTGGATAAGCTTCCTCTGCTTACCTAGCAGTCTGTCTTCCCCCTTTTCACTCATTTCGAATAATCCACTGCCTGTTATGCTATGGTCACATTACCCAAAAGTAGACTGCTCGGCGGCCGAGCGGCGAGTTTTTAACCAATTCTGCCCGGCGGCTGCCCGGCCACCGAGCGGCGGCCGCCCAGGCACCGCTTGTTTTTAGGGCATCGCTCGGTCGCCGCTGAAGTTTTAGCGCGGAGTTAAAAATTGGGCGGCGCCTGCTCACTTTTCACTCGCCGCCCAAAATACGCTCGGTGCCTGGGCGGTCGCCGCCCGGGCACCGACCTAATCGCTGGGCGATGCCAAATTCCAGCAGCGACCGAGCAGGCTACTGATCGGTCGGTCGCTGCTCTGATTTGTGACCATAGCTTTAGGTGTGTTACTGTATAGGTTAACCGTAAGGGGCGCCCGCCCCGAGATAGGCTGAGACTGCAATGGTGTCATCATTTCATTTTCATTTCATTTTTATTTTTTCATTTCCAACAAAATACAATACATAATAACGAATACAATGTAAAATGTATACAAAACATAGTTACATTGTAATAAACAAATCTTAACAGTAATTTATACATTTTAGGAAGACAAAAAATGAATTTCAATTTAAAAATAAATAAATTTAACTGCATTTATATTTTGAGGAAATGGAGAGGTCCAAATATGGGTCTCTGATCTACAGTGTGAGTCAAAAAAGAGTTTACACCTAGAAAATTGCTAATTATTTGTTAAATCATCTATGAACAGTAAATTATTATACATC
Organism: Strongylocentrotus droebachiensis; assembly: GCA_035222895.1. Lineage (NCBI taxonomy): Eukaryota > Metazoa > Echinodermata > Echinoidea > Camarodonta > Strongylocentrotidae > Strongylocentrotus > Strongylocentrotus droebachiensis. The sequence continues at coordinate 52,162 of JAVYIG010001672.1, read as the reverse complement.
TTATGAAAGAGTGTTTTATCCCAAATCATTTGGTATCATTGTTTGTGGTATGTGTTTACGCTTGGATGAACAGGAGGCATTATCTGCGAGAGTGCAAAAATCGACTTGCGCCAAAGTTGCTTATCCGATGTTTAAATAAAACAATTGGGATTTGGGTATTATATCGGTTTTTGCAGATCCAGATAACATCCCTAGCAAAAATTAATCATGCCACACATAACAAACATCGGAAATCAAATATCAACGAACATTTGTGGGCGTGTGTGTGTGCGTGTGTGTCTTTGCTTCTGCAAAAAGCATGTGCAATGCATTTCATTTGATACATTCAATTCATTCTCTCACTCCGCTAATCCCAACATAATACATGCTGTAGGCAGGGGCGTAGACAACGGGGGGGGGGGGGGGGGGGGGGATGAGGGGGATGCATCCCCCCACCTCACAAGGTGGGGGGGATGGCATGTACAATCATCCCCCCCAGGTTTTGGGGAATGATATTTGCTTACTTAATAAGTCATAATGATGATAATAATAGTAATAATAATAATGATAACAATTATAATATTAATAATAATAATAATTATGATGATGATAATAATAATCCTCATCATTATTGTAATTGTGTTTATTGTTATTAGCCGCATTCACACGGTGAAAGCCAATTCAGACGGTAAAAAAAAGAAAATCTTACAAGTATTTTGTGGTTATCTTGTGGTTTGGAAACCACAAGATAACCACAAGATTAAACAGGAGCGGATCTACGGGGGGGGGGGGTTAGGGGGTTTAAACCCCCCCTTGGGCGGCCCAAAAAACAAACAAAACAAAAAAAGGAAAAAAAAAGAAGAAAAAAAAAGAAAAAAAGAAAGAAAAAAGAACGCACGCTGGAGAGAAACCCTTTCAAGTGCAAATATTGTGAGAAGATATTCAACTCATCTGGTAACTTAACCAAACACATGATAACTCTGGATATAACTGTGTATTTAACTGTTACTTGATTTAAAAAGACGTTATCTTGCACTGCTTTTTATGGTCTCCATTGTGCTAATAGATGCCAGGAAAACATCACTTACGGGGTTCAAATAAACACCCAAAAAAAAAATCGGCTCGCCGCTTCGCGGCTCGTGGACGATGCTCCGCATCGTCATTATTTTGGTCACCCCCCCCCTTAGCAAAAAGCTAGATCCGCCCCTGAGTCATCCCCCCCAGGTGTACGAACCTGTCTACGCCACTGGCTGTAGGCATCACTTTGGCGCTTTTTGCACTCTCGCAAACAATGCCTACTGTTCATCCAAACGTGAACACATACCACACAAAAGTGATACCAAATAATTTGGGATAAAACACTCTTTCATAAGATGTATAATAATTTACTGTTCAAAGATGATTTTTAAAATAATTAGGAATTTTCAAGGTGTAAACTTTTGTTTGACTCACACGGTATATGTGACGGGAATCAGGCGTAACTCCGCACTCATGCGCTCCCGAGCGTGCATAACACTGTAAACAAAAGTTGGGCAGATGTTACTGGGCAAATCAAAGTTGGGCGAATTTTGTCCAATAATTGGGTTATTTTCTCCCAACCATTTACTGTATGAAGTTACATCATGAAAGGTAAAAATTATGTTGGGTAGGTGTTACTTGGCAAATCGATGTTGGGCAAATATCGTCCAACAATTGGGTTATTTCCTACCAACCTTGTAGTAACCAATTAAATAATTGGGTAATGTTATTGGGCAAATTAAAGTTGGGCCATTTTTGTCTAACATTTTTTGTTTTCTTCCACCCATTTACTACATGTATTTACCCAATTAAATGTTCAAAATAAATTGGGCAGATGTAACTGGGCAAACGTCGGGCAACATTATTATCCAACAATAGGGTTATATTCTTATGTTAGAGGTGTCGTGGTCGAGTGGATATGTCACAGTACTGTGGATCACAAGGTCCGCGGTTTGGGTCCCGCCGCGGCACTGATGTCCTTTTGCATATAATATTTTATCCAATTTTGCCCAACTAGTGTCACTATGCTACACATTATGGTGAGAATTGGGTGAATTTCTGATTTGGTAATTTTTTGTTCGTTAAAAGTTGGGTGTCTTCTTTTAATCCAACACTGGGTAAATCATGCAAAATCTTTAATTTACCCGACAGTTGGTTGGACACATAATCGCCCTCATGTTGGGTAAAAATTCGACAATTTTTTGCCCAATATTTTTTAGAGTATATGGATTCTGACTTTCCTTCACCTCTCCACTTATTATTCTTTCTGTTTTCACTTTGAATCATGGATCAAAATGTGGCTATACATCTATGAGAAATAGCTTAGAATTAAAATATAACATCGACACTGAGGAACCTCAGAAAACTCAGGAAAAGAGCAAACAAAACTTGATCAAACAAAAAAATTGTCAAAGAGAACTAACGAGACAAAAACATAATCAAACTCAAATATATACATATTCTTGTTTGATCGGTGTTTGTACTTTCGTAGACAATGTAGACAAGGAGTTTGCCCCCGCACTGTCTCCATCTACAAATGGACCTAACACGTGCATGTGCATTAAACGGGTACCCGGCAATGTTAGGGGTAATGACGATAATTGCAAGGCCGGCAGGAAGAGGCTATCTTAAAACATGTCATGATCTACTATCCTCGATTTCTCGAAACTTGGCAAAAATTGCCATAGACACTAAAATGTTATTGCTATGCATATTCAACAACTTGCCTGTTGAGATGTCCAGTACGTATTCACATTCGTTGCAAACCCAAGAAACTGCTTAATTTCAAAAGAAACTCTTCATTGTAGCTCACTGGACAGGCAATCTTGAAAACCTCTGTTATACACACTAATACGGACTGGGTCCATTTGTTATCCTACATTTTTTCTAAACCAAGATAATTATAACACTCGGCGTTACACTGCATGGATCTGGCCCATAGCAAAGCCAGCTTTCGGGGGTTATCATGTTAGGTTTTACATTTGTTTACGAATCCATCAATTTTTTCTTCGATATTACCCAAAGTTGTTTCTGTGGCATCCCGGTCGGGACTGCGTCAAAACACCAAGATTCTATAGTCACGTTACTTGATTGATGTTTCATATTTCTATCGAACACAATGGTAGCTGACGAAACAATACGACCAAAGGGAAGGAGGGTGTTAAAGCGTGTCGAACAATTTCCTTACTCTCCTGTCGAACAAAAGAGTATTAATCATATGCTTGGCTATTCAAACATAACCCCTTTGGGGGCGGGTGAGCTGTTGAAATAATGACTCACCTTCTTACCTTCATGATACCTCAGTCACACGGCATAACCAGGACTCCAAAACAGGCAGATTCTTGGTCATTCGGGAAAGTAATATTCCCTGCCTGGTCTATTGTTGGTGTTGCAGGTGTATCTGGGGTATAATATGGTGCACCTGGAGAATGAATAATCCGTAATGGCATAAATAGAGCGTGATAATAAGTGTGTATGATTCGGTCAGTCAAGTATAGGGTGAGCGTGACAAATGAAGGTAGTTAGCACCAGGTAAACTCGCCAATTAAAACCATTTCCATCAATTATTTATTGACAGAACCGCGTGACACCCTCAATTGGGTCGGGGGAGGGGGTCACAGTTATATTTAGTGTACTTTCATAATCTTCCTGTTCATCAAGGGCTAACTTTAGAGTAGACTCTGCTTAATAAAGAAGTTAGGAGGACACTGATGAACTGATGTGTAACTCCCCGGGCGGGGGTCGTATTTGTTAACCTGAATATCTCACGAGGATCAAACCACACTATCAAACAATACGATTTTATAATTAATATAAAAACGACTCAATATAGATGATCAACACAAATATCAAGGGTCGCATAATCGTTCGTGGTACGGTGTACACCAAAAATATACACAATAATAAAATGTCGCGGGAGCGAACTCCCTCACCGGCATATAATTTACATAAAAATAACAGTGATTATAGTAGACGGAATCGCCTCGAGGGCGAACCTCGCCGGACGCCGGAGGTTATATTCTCCGTCATATTAAAAAATAAGGTAGAATCTACAACAATATAATCAATCATAAAAAGCAACGAATGTCAATCATCAGAAATCAAGTACAAGAAGAAACGTTAATTAGTTCAGCAAAGCGTTCAAGAATAAGAAGTTACAATCAAACCAAATCAGCATTGACGAGGTCAGGCAATGAAGATGCTAACGTGGCGACAAAACGATGATGGCTGAGACGTAGACAGCGATGACGACGAAGACAGTGGCAATGACGAAGATGAAGACGACGATGATGACAGAGACGATGAGGAAGATGAAGACGATGGTCTTGTTGATGATGGTGATGAGACAATCAATCGATGAATGTGATGATGGCCATGCAGATAATGTGAATTATGTGGTGTTGCATGACGATGATCGACGATGATCAACGTGTCAGCACAATTGATGGTAGTGATCGAAAAGACAGGAGTCGATAAAAGATAATGGCCCGAATTCACAAAGTAAGGTTTGAGCTCAGACCGGGTTTGAGCTCAAACCTCCTTTTGTTATTTACAAACCAGGTTTGTAAATAACAAAAGGAGGTTTGGCGAAACAAAAGGAGGTTTGACCTCAAACCTTGGTCTGAGCTCAAACCTTGCTTTGTGAATTCGGGCCAATGAGTCGATGATGGTGAGGTGATGACGAAAACGTCAATCAACGTGTCTTCTTCTTCTTTTTCTGATTAAGTCTGCCTCCTTCAATTGACTGAAGATCCTTGCAAACTATGAGCGTGTGTGTGTGTGTTAACCGCAATTTACGTCCATTCGAGTGCTATTTACATTATAATACAGTTTATTTACAAATATGTACAAGCATATGTATAGGATAGAGAAAGACTAGCCACTGTCACCAACCGTCTGCAGTTGATTATGGAAGGCTCCAACAGATGGCGCTGCAACAATTTCTGAGGGCAGGGAATTCCAACTCCTTAGTGTTCTCGGAAAGAATGAATGCCGATGCGAAGGGGTGACCAAAGTTCGCGGACATTTTACAACATATTAAAAAATGTGATATTCGATCTATGATTTCTCATATTCTACACAAATGTATTTAATTCAATTATTACCTAATGGATAGCAAAGTTCTTCTTTTTTTACTACAGATTGGTTCAACTAGAAAACTTGTCGTCGAAGGATTTTGGAGATATCGCGATCTAAAAATTCGATGTTCGATCGTGCGTGCGCGATGCATCTAAAAAAGTCATAAAAAGAAAGAGACCTAATTTCACGCACGGGGGTTTATAGTTGATTTATCAAAAAATGCGTTCCATCACAAATAAGTTAATATCATAATTTGTTAGGCAAATATATCATACAATCAGTTGGTATCACTTTTTACTTACAATTTTGAGGATTTCTGCTCTCAAAATGAAGATTTCCAGACGCTTATCGGTAAGTTGATAATTTTTCGGAACGGACGCAAATAACTTGAAATCTGCCGATCTTTTGTCAATATTTTCACAATTTCACACCCACACGCCAGTAAAACAAAGTAATGTTTGCAGGTTTACATCGTTTATTTGGCACTTACTTTCTCTAAACGATCACTTTCTCAAGGCCCGTCAAATGTCATGCCAGTCACTGACAGAGACATAGTCCTACGTCAGTCAAATAACACCTCGTGTGCGCCGGGCAAAACGTTGCTACAAAATTCACAAACATGTTAATCAAACTTGCATATCATCAAGGCTTTCAATAGTAGTGTATAATGTTGTTACTTGTTATTTTGATTCAACAAATGGCCCAATTTGAATATCAAGAGGAATGACAAGATTTACTTGGTCAATAATAAACGCAAATTGAAAGATTGGCTAATTTCAAACTATCTAGTACAGCAGTGAAAAGTCGTGGAAAAAGTTACTATGTTTCTTTAAATTTTGTCTTACTTTCATTCAATTTGTTGTTTTGTACATTTATGTTCTTTTTCGTCGTTCTGCTTTTACATGCATTTATAACATTCCAACTCAAAGACAAAACAAATAATGGATATGTTTTATTTTGCTTTTGTTTAAATGATTCCAGCTTCTTAAATTCTGTACTGATGGATGGAAGGAATACTTAATTGCATTATAATTGTGTTATTCCCTTGAGAAAAATGGGCTGTCATAAGTGTCTGGTCTCGAAATTCAATTGTATTTAATTCAATTATTACCTAATGGATAGCTAAGTTCTTCTCTTTTTTTTTTTACTACAGATTGGTTCAACTAGAAAACTTGTCGTCGAAGGATTTTGGAGATATCGCGATCTAAAAATTCGATGTTCGATCGTGCGTGCGCGATGCATCTAAAAAAGTCATAAAAACAAAGAGACCTAATTTCACGCACGGGGGTTTATAGTTGATTTATCAAAAAATGCGTTCCATCACAAATAAGTTAATATCATAATTTGTTAGGCAATATATCATACAATCAGTTGGTATCACTTTTTACTTAAATTTTGAGGATTTCTGCTCTCAAAATGAAGATTTCCAGACCCTTATCGGTAAAGTTGATAATTTTTCGGAACGGACGCAAATAACTCGAAATATGCCGATCTTTTGTCAATATTTTCACAATTTCACACCCACACTCCAGTAAAACAAAGTAATGTTTGCAGGTTTACATCGTTTATTTGGCACTTACTTTCTCTAAACGATCACTTTCTCAAGGCCCGTCAAATGTCATGCCAGTCACTGACAGAGACATAGTCCTACGTCAGTCAAATAACACCTCGTGTGCGCCGGGCAAAACGTTGCTACAAAATTCACAAACATGTTAATCAAACTTGCATATCATCAAGGCTTTCAATAGTAGTGTATAATGTTGTTACTTGTTATTTTGATTCAACAAATGGCCCAATTTGAATATCAAGAGGAATGACAAGATTTACTTGGTCAATAATAAACGCAAATTGAAAGATTGGCTAATTTCAAACTATCTAGTACAGCAGTGAAAAGTCGTGGAAAAAAGTTACTATGTTTCTTTAAATTTTGTCTTACTTTCATTCAATTTGTTGTTTTGTACATTTATGTTCTTTTTCGTCGTTCTGCTTTTACATGCATTTATAACATTCCAACTCAAAGACAAAACAAATAATGGATATGTTTTATTTTGCTTTTGTTTAAATGATTCCAGCTTCTTAAATTCTGTACTGATGGATGGAAGGAATACTTAATTGCATTATAATTGTGTTATTTCCTTGAGAAAAATGGGCTGTCATAAGTGTCTGGTCTCGAAATGTAATTAGTGAAGTGGAAGTGGGCATGATGCACAATACTATGCTAGTAAGATAATATGAGTCCGATAGTTCATGATAATGATATGGAAATTATGATCTGCATTAATTCTGTAACACTAAAAATATATTTTCTTAATTCAGGGTAGGCCTATTATTGGGCCCATGATATCAAAATACAAGCGTATTCCTGTTGGTTTGCAGTCCTGCATACATCTCATATTTTGGTATGTAAACTTCTGAATTTGTTTCATAGATTTTTAAGTATTTTTTGAAATATTTTTTTTTCAAACTTGCTAAGCTCCACCCGAAAAACCTCCAGATCTCATTCCCCTTGTGACATCATCTGTCAATCATCAATTAGCTAACTTGAGAAAGTGGCATGTAACTTTGCCAAAGTTGACCACCTGTTACAATACCACAAACAATAGCAACATACAAGCTGCTATGTCAGACATGTCAGACTAAACTAATATTTTAGAATAGACAATGGTATGTAATTTCTCCCAGCTTAGCACACGTTCATAATAGAATTGCATGCTTCCATATGTACAATACATCATCATCATTGCCTTTGTCTTCCTGGTGATGCTACAGCATATCTGACATAGCTACTTGCTCCCTCTAGGGTAGGTGCAGGGAATTGGAGACCCTTAAGCACATTTACATAAACATGAAAAATGTTACACATACATAAAGTTTTGTATTCTCTTCAGTATCTTCTTCTCTTTATTTGGTAAGAAAAGTGTGGGCATGATGTAACTGATTAATATGATAACAATGATTAATGATGTCAGCACCAAAGGTCACTCATTACCTACATGTGCAGTTAATAAGGGACAGTTACAAATCAAGACATTTTAAATACAATTTGAATGAAATCGGGGTTGTTATGGTTAGTTCAACCACTTTTTGAAAGAGATATATGCAGCCGATGAACTTACTGTAATTTTGAAACGATTTTAAAACAATGTGGCCCAAAATATTTCTGTACATGGATAATTAACCAACCAGCATCGGGTCATTGACTGTCCTCGGCATACTTGATATTCACAACAAATGACCCCCATCTCTCTCTCTCCCTATTTCTCTCTCTTCAAACTTCTCTCCTTCTTTTTTTCTTTTAAACTTCCCTTTTCTCTCTTCTAGCATCGTTGTCTCGCCGAAATCTGACTCTCTTAATTTTCATTAATGTATTACATGTAATTAGGAATAATATGTTTATATAATTATGAGCATTTCATTCCCTGCTCTCTCTCTCTCTCTCTCTTCCTTTCTCTCTTTGTACCTCCCCTTTTCTTCCATCCTCTCTCTCTCTCTCTCTACTCCATTCGCTAAATCACTAACTTTCATGAGCCATATACCTTCCCCTGCTCAATCCTTTCACGTAATGTACATAAAACTAACCCAATATAACTCTGCTGTATTGTCATTATGTTATAGATTTATTTACTATGTTTCGCAATACTATTGTACATGTAAATAATTTACATCACTATATCTTTGTAAATTGACCCTTTCAGCCGTGTGCTGCTGATCGATCATTATATACCAATAAATGAATAATAATAAGAATAATAAATCTTGTACCTGGTGTCCCCCATTACCTACACACAAATTTCTGATCAGACACCATTAATAATGTGCTGTGTAACACCCATTTACAACAAACAATGGCTATAAGATTTCTGTGATGGTTGGCACACTTCATAAACCTCATTTTAAAACTACTTTCTAAGAGCCACCCCTAAATATCTGCATACACCACAACATTCAGTGAAAATTGTGTTTTTATATCAGAGCAAAATTTTACGATCAAAATTGGTTACCTTGGTCAATTTTGCAAATTTTCTGGGAGGAAAAGCACATTGTAGTCTTCAAAATGAATCGGATATATGCAGTAGGGTTGTTAAAGGCCAAAAATGGCGCTATAGCAATATTGGAGCCAACATGGACAGACAGTGATGGGTTCAAGCTTGGTGGTCTCCAATTCCCTGCGGTCTCCAATTCCCTGCACCTACCCTATATAGAAAACTTCCCCAATCGGTGCCTGTTGGTCCCCCATGATCCTCTGTTTCGTAGGTTAGTTGAGAGCTGAGTTAATGAGAAAGCCACCTGTCAGTGACCTCGCTGTGTGGTCTAATCCCTTCTGGCTCAGTAGTGTTGACGGTCTTTAAGATATGTACATTATAACTATGATATACCAAAATATCTCTGAAGAAAAACACACAAAAAAGAGGGGAAGAAAACAAAAAAGAGTGTGAAAAAATACTGGAAAAAATGTAAAATTCCTTATGTGCTACGAGTTGCATTGAACAAAAATTATTTATTAAAAAAATATATCAGCAAGTGTAAATATGGGGCATATAAGCGCAACTTTTGACGGATGATTATAACGGATAATGATAAGAATAATTATAATCAACGATTGATAATATTTAACATTTTACCATAGGAAGACTATATCACTGAGCTTACAAAATATTGACCTTTATATACAAGATAAAAAATTAACAAAGGCACATGGACATATCGGGGAGACAATACCACCACCATGAATAACGGCTACACTATTTACAAAAGAGATGTATATCTAAACATGTGCATTTTCTCCCCAAATCTCCAAATTACTACGAGAACACATGGCATATAGAAAAACAAAATATATCTCATATCTCATATCTTCGCGTATCTTTTATGTAAAAAGTATTGCATTTCCTTTTGCACACCGAACAGTACAACATATTTATAGTAATCCCATTCTATTCATTCGCAATCAACAAAAATAAACTATACGTAAATGATGTCCCACATACCAGCTAATATCATATACAATAACACTACACATTTTAATGGCTATATTATTTTTTTTCTTTCATGCTTCATAAGCCCTTTCTCATTATCACTGCAATTCTCATTTGATTGAAAAGTGATCTATGTCTAAGGATATTTCAGGAACTTATGCAACAGTAACACTACGTTTCTAGTAGGGTCAGTTGATTTTATATCACGGCAGATCAATATCACAATCTTATATCATTTTGTCAGTAACTGAATCACTCTCATATATATTTATGTATATAAAATGATATCATAAAACAGAGTATATCTGCAAGATATAAACATGTAACACAAGCACAACTTACAAGACTTTTATTAAACTTAATAAAAGAACGAAGAAGGATTCTTAGTTACGTAATTACATGTTTCGTTAGACTTTAAAACTAAATTCATCTCAATAAGGGGGGATTTCTTTTAAAGGGCACATGAAGTGTATCATCAGTAGCTTACCTCCCCCTAACCGAATGGAGGAGGAGGTGGAGGGTAAGGCAACGAGAAAAGGAAAAATTATGACCCCTTTTCACACTTGATGACCGTTTACTTTCATAATTCATCTTAGTACTTAGTATAGGTAAATATTACATGAATAACTTACTCATGTCATAGAAAACAGAAAAATCATGAAAGTACTCTGGTGAAATCGGACCCCCCAAAAAGAAGAAGAAAAAAAAATATATTAAAAGTTATGGATTTTTGAAAGTTATAATCAATATACTTATGAGAAATGAGAATTTCAAATTTGTTGAATAGATAATGCCAGTGTGATGTAGCGCGGGACAACTTTCACAATAGTTCCAACACATAACCCTACTAAAATGGAATTAAAAATAGAATTACTCGACAGGGTGTTTCCTTCCTCGAGGACCTTCAATAATATATTTGAGAAGTGGCCTAGGGGAGACGGCGCTTTGGGGAAAACAGAATTAATGATATTTTTGTACGGGAAAAAGGGGAGTTCTTTATCTACTGACAAAATTGACATTGTGAGATTTACATAGCTTTAAAGATGTCATAGTTCAAACTCCATTATTGTTTGTCCGTTTTATTTTAACATTTCGTTTCTTTTATTTTTCTGCTTTCATAACAAAAAAACTTACTTCAAAGGCTACAAAACTTAGAAAGAGACTTGCAAATTCCTAGGTCTGGTCTATTCCATTGTATGGAGCAGCAACGTGGACATTAACAAAGAATATGGAAAATTGAGTGTTCTGGAGAAATAGTGCATATGGAGGGCTCAAACAAAATATCGTAATAGGAATGGTTAAAGAAAAAAGGCAAAATACTTTGGCCACGTTAAAAGACATCAGAGCCTCTTGAAAAATTCATTGCAAGGAAAAGTAAAATGTAGAATACCAAGAGCGACATCAACTGTACTGGGGTGGCAGAAAACAGAAATGTATGGACAATTACAGCAATCAACCATAGGGCTAGGGAAACATGCCTTGATAGATGTCAATTACGGAATTACAAACCCTATTTCATTTTCGGATGTTTTGATTCGGTTTATTGAAATAAAAGAACATGCAGGTTGGGAAGCTGAAATTATTCAATTTACAAAGTCAATATACAACACAATAAACGATCACAATATGAATGACTAAAACGTACGACTATAAATCATGCATAATGAAACAAAACGAAACAAAATGAAAATCAAATATTACATCAAAATCTAAATATATTACAAACATTTAATCAAAATCTAAATATATTACGAATATAACATCAAAATCTAAATATATTACAAATATTACGTTAAAATTTAAATATATTACAAATATTAAAAACATTAAAACCCTTCTGTGTCATCAAAAAAGAGAGGGAGAGAGAGAAAGAGAAAGACGGAACTAGAAAGAGGAATAGAAGGAAGAAGAAAAAAGAAAGAAAAGTATAGAAAGAAAGGAAATATAGGAAAGATTGGAGGAGAGGGGTAAAGAAGGACAGAGTAGAACAAGAAAAATAAAAAGAGAGAAGAATCGAACAGTCTTGAGGAATGTTTTTTTTATCAAAACCGGAAATATGAAGAAAAGCGAGCCTCTGCTAAGTGCACCTCAAGTTGAAATATGAATTAAAAAGTAAAAATAAACTGTTCCAAAATTCAATATATCAACGTCATTTTAAAAATTCGTTTAAGTCAAAAGAGTAAAGTTATGCTAATCCCACAACACATCCAAGTTCAATGCAAATGATTTTGTAACTCAAAAGAATTATATGTAGAACCCTATGTGTGAACCCTTTTTCATTTTCGGAATTAGGAACCTTGGGAAAGAAGACATGTAGGTCTTCTATTGGGTCTTCCCAATCGACACCACGGAATTTTATTGTACATGTACACTGTTGGTAATACTAGATAATAGTATACATTCTCGGATTTTAATGACTAATAGTTTGTGAGTGTTTGTTTTGCGTTACTGCTAAAGCATGTGTATGCTACTACTAAGCTAATCAACTAGGGGATCTACGTCCTTAAGTCATAACTGACAGTAATGAGGATTAATGCCTCATAAAAGGGCTCTAATATAGCACATCGACAAGGTTTTGATATTGGAGGCTCGCAGTAACGAGGCCATTGAATCATGACGGTATGAGTGGGGGCTAGAGTACGTCGCCGCCCCTACAAATAAATAAAAAACAAAGAAAATGAAATAAATTAACAATATTTCATTGCATTTTTCACCGACCCCCGAATACAAAAAATAGTCTTGAACCATAATAAATGGCCCTACAGAGGACTTTTTCATGTTGGGGACCGGGGGAAAATGCAATGAATCATTGATGATTTATTGCATTTTCTTCACCGGGGGGGGGGGGGGGGGGGTTGGGGTATTTGTGGGGGCGGCGACGTACCCTAGCCCCCGATGCGTACAGTCATGATTCAGTGGCTAAGCAATGGCCTCGTTACTGTGAGGCCCCAGAATAAAAACCGTGTCGATCAGTTATACTAGTGCCCTTTTGTGAGGCATTAATCCCCATTACTGTCAGTTATGGCTTAAGGACGTAGGTACCCTAGTTGATTAACATAGTAGCACACACATGATTTAGCAGTCACGCAAAACAAACACTCACAAATTATTATTCAATAAAATCTGAGAAATCATCGTCAAAATCATTTCATAAATTGGGGTAAAAATAGTTCCACTTTCTGACCAACAGTATACATTCCATAGAGTCAGCGGGGTCTACAGATAAATTTGTCCTCTGTAGTAATAAGTATCTCGAAGCGGTATTCCATTCATTCGGTGATTACCATTCTGCAGAGGTGCGTGGCTCTGTAACATAAACAAATATTGACTACAAGTTAATCAAGTTAATCATGTCAATCAATTTGTTTTCTATTTTAGTAGATATATCTGAAACATTTTTTCTTGAGCTAGTAGTTAACCCAAATGATTGGCTACATCTAAAGAAACCTTTATCATTAGCAAATAATACCAGCAAGAACAAGAACAACAATTAAATTCAATTAATTCATTTTCCATTTTTAAATAATGTGAGTACTTGGGCAAACACAGCAATGTGTCGTCAGCACATGTCTCCGTTGTATTACGCGCGTGCGATGTTGTAGGGTACAGGAACCGGAAATCGCTCCTTTGTACGCCTTCGCCGAAAGATGGCGCAATTGGAAATACATGACAGCATGTCGGTAAAATATCCCGCTTTTAGCTTTTTGATCCGTGTGCACACTGATGAACAACCACATACACTTACCGGCGCACGTCCAGTGAAGGAGGGTCCGGTCTTGAATTTTTGGCTGGCCCTCCTCTGCTCTCGACTCTTGTACTGAGTAAATAAAGCCATGTCCCTGTCCATATTAGTATTACGATGGGAACGGTCCCGACTTCTGTCTTCGTGATGAGCAATTGGGTCTCCTGGTAAACAACAACGACAACAACAACTCCCGGTTATATATGGAGAGAAATCTCAGTGACAAAGAAACCAATTATGCCCTAAGATATGTATAGTCTAAACTATTTTTCATGGTGGACTTTAAATGTATACCAAATTACCGACCAACTTACATGAACTCAACACACTCATTTTTATTTCAATGTTGTCCGAATCAATGAATAAGGCTAAATTAAAAAAACATATGTTTAGCGGCCTGCCTTTTTGAAAAATAGGAAGGAGGAGGCCCTTTTTTCCCCTTTTTTTTTCTTTCAAAATGGCCGCACGGTACATTTTCCCTGATGGTCGGGCTATTTGTCAAAAAAAAAAATCTTCTCTTTATTTAACACAAACATAATTATGCAAATATAAAAATAAAAACAACCTCGTTGAGTTTTACTATCACAATATTTTGGACTGTAACAATAAGCCATGAAAGGCTAAGATTGATTACAAACCGGACTTTCGACTAATCATTTATTATTAATATATATATATGGTATATATATATTTCAGGCCAAAACTTGAACTGTAAAGTGTATACTTATATGGAGAAAAAATCCAACCAACCAACCTCGTGGCGACATCCGATGATTACCGTAATTGTAATCTCTAGTCTGAAACATAATTGTGGGCCTAGAATGGCTGCCTTGGTATTTCATCATCATTCTGTTTCTCAAAGCGAGCATGAAGATAACCACGGCCAGGATGAAGAAGAAAAATACACCTGATGTTGTTCCGACGATCACTGCAATAGAGGGTGCTGAGGGGAGAAAAGGAAGAATTTATCACATCTTTTTTTGAAAAAAATGTTTAATTTATGAATATATTTGTAAACAATACAAGAACGTGTTTGTTTTTCATGAAACGCAGGTGGGAATAAAAAACTCAATCAAGATGAAAATAAAAAATGTATCTTATCAAGATAGGTATGATCCTAAAATTATCACATTGAATTGATTATTTCATAATTATATTAATAACAATAATGATGATAATATTAATAATGATAAAGATAATAAGAATAATTTTTGAATTGATAGTAATGATATCAAGTATACAAAAAAACTTACGTGTGCTGTTTGTGGATGTTTGACAGCGGTCCCCGGTCCAACCCTCAGTACATCTAACGATTACAAAAAATCAGACGAATGTGTATAAAGAAAAAAAAAGCAAAGCAATATAAATAACATGGTGCATCATCTAATGAAATGTGTCGATGTCGATGACATATCTCGTAATCCGATATATATATTTGGATCACCGTTCACTTGATTTTTGACAGAACTTGCCAAAGTGTGAACGCTAAAAGTGTCCGTCAGATAATATCCCTGTGCCCCGGAATATTTCCCCATAGTTTTCTGTTTTACCTGTAGTTTATTCCAAGATTTCTAGTATAAAATTATGACGATCATCTGAAGAAGAAAAAAAAGGCCGTCAAGTAGTGAACTAAAAAAGAAAGGTCTTGTGCGTAAACTTTATAAAAAAATAGTTCACAGTTTAATCATTCCAATATGTTCATATGTTTCGCAAAGCAGCACTCGTGGCAAGCCGGCTATTAAATGTACCAATATGCACTTGTGGCAAATAAAAGGTAAAAGTTGAGAACCTACCTGCATCTTGCCCCTGATCCATCACTTGTTATTATACAGGTACCGCCGTTTTCACAGGTCAAGTCTTCACAGGGGACTGCACACAATAGGAAAAAAATCGAGAACCAAATTTATACGGATTCGATAATTATACACTGTCGCTCATATAGGTGGAATATTTTTGTTTTTCCCCAATTTATGAAATTATTTAAAAAATAATTTAAAAATAATAGATCTAGATAGTATAGGATTTCCCTGCCAAATTCGCGTGTTTGTCATTCGAATTCATTTACTTCGCATTTAAGTTAGCGCAGATCGGCTTTGCCATGCCAATTATCATTCAATTTTCCAGTTTCTGTATTTAATTTAGGATTTTGGCCGAAGGGTTTCATAGATCTGTCATTCAATTTAGAAACTGCTCAACTAGCATTCAAATTAATATTCACTTTTCCCTGCCAAATTCGCGTGTTTGTCATTCGAATTAATTTACTTTGCATTTAAGTTAGCGCAGATCGGCTTTGCCATGCCAATTATCATTCAATTTTCCAGTTTCTGTATTTAATTTAGGATTTTGGTCGAAGGGTTTCATAGATCTGTCATTCAATTTAGAAACTGCTCAACTAGCATTCAAATTAATATTCACTTGTCGAAGCGTAATTTTTATCATTCAAATTAACACCTGTCATTCGTATTCGTTATATTTTCATACAAGTTAGGAATGTTAGGGGGAAGAATTGCAACAAACTTTTGAACGCAAGACAAATTAATTTGAATGACAAACTCGTGAATTTGGCCGGGAAATCCTATAGTATACATTCTTGATTTTATTGAATAATAATTTGACAATGTGTGTTTTGCGTGACTGCTAAAGCATGTGTATGATACTATGCTTATCAAATAGGGGACCTACGCCCTTAAGTCATAAATGACAGTAATGAGGATTAATGCCCCACAAAAGGGCACTAATATAGCACATCGACACGGTTTTGATCCTGGGGCCTCCTGGGGCCTCAGAAATATTCCACCTATATGAGCGACAGTGTATGTAATTAAGACATAAAAGACACTATTTTATCAAGAGTACTAAAGCTATATTCACAACATTTAAAAGTAGCCTGCTCGGCGGCCGGGCGGCGAGTTTTGAGCCAATTTCATCAGTCGGTCACTGCCTGGACGCCGCCCGGAGAAGCTCCCCGATTTCGCCCAGTTTTTACCTAATATCGACCGGCGACCGAAGGGAAATCGACAGGGCACCGCCCAGGCATCGCTGGGGCTCTACAGCCTGCTCTACTTCTCCAAAAATCGTTGGGCGATGCCGAGCGGTGACCGAGCAGGCTACAAATCGGTCGGTTGTCGTTCTGAATTGTGACCATAAGCGTCTAATGACGCCGAATGTGCAATGACTATTGAAATAATAAAAAAAAGGAATATGGGAATGCTAATGTAATAAGAGATTTGGGAATTTATGAGAATTTTTGGTCAGGGGTCATTTATTATCAACAAAGAAGGTTTGATGGGCCTATTCTATGTAAAAATATGCCCTGATGCTAGAAAGAAGTGGTTAACTTGACCCCCATCAACAACAATAATAATGGTAATTTCGGTCACTTTTTGGCCCAAAAATTACCATTTGTATTGTCAGAATCAATTAATGGGTGGGTTTCGACATTCAAATTCAATATAAAAATGTGCCCTGATATCAAAATGATCAATCTCAATAAATGAATTGACACACTTCATACCACTTTGTCATTTCGATCGGTGGCTAGTGATTTGGTTTAAAAATGTCGATGAGCGAGCTGAAAAAATTGGCCTGTCGCGGCTTGCCGTTGTGGGCGTTGTCAATTGTGAATCCACCCTATTAAATTATTGGCGCATGAATTCAATGTCTCCTGACAATTCAATTTACTAACGCCTGGATGATTACCGCAATCGGAATATTAAACCGTGTGCAATAGGTCGCATATCGTTAAAAAAAACTCACATGAAATGTTGAACGCGGTGAGTGATGTAAGGAACAGTCCGGAACCGCTAGTGATCTCGGCATCAGAGGTCAATGCGCTTCTGAAAATTTCATTAGCTTCAACTTCAGTTATGCTCGATGTTGGATTGAAAATGAGAATGAAATTGGCAATGATACTTCCACTCCTGAAGGATACGACTCGTGAGCCGATGAAACCCGATGTGTTTTGATATATCTCATCGAGCTGAGGAAAACAAGATGATTGGGTTGAGGAGAAGAATGAGAGAGGAGAACAAGGACACAAATTAATTTCATTGAGTGGATTTGCCCAATCGAAATTAGTGGTTGACGTGTCATATACCAAAATGTGTTCACTTAAATATCTTCTGGTCAGACTGATGTTTTTGGTGGTCGCGCTTGAAGTGAGTAACATTCTTACCCTACACTTTACACAATGTCATAATAAACCATAACAACAAAGGAGAAATTCATACTAAATGTATTCCTATTAAACTCTGAAATTGCTTTGTATCAAAGAGGAAACACAGTGCTAAAAAAAAAATAGCCCGGACAAACAAACCAACAAACTTTTGATCTTGAGGATTATGAAAAATACAAAACGCACACAAACAAACACACGCACATGTACACACGCTCACTCACTCATAAAGACATGCACACACGCACGCACACTAGTCATAAAAATACTGTATGCCATTAAAGTAAGTGAATCAAGATAAATAATATGCCCCCTCCCCCCCCCCCCCCCCAAGGTGCAAACAACAAGAAAAGAAGAAACGAACCTTCACAGGATTCTTGCGAAAGAACTATCTTGAAGTTTATTTTATTTCGCTCTCTTACCTGTGCTTGGAGCTCCAATGCAACGTTTTCAAATGTCGCAGTTGTGTCATCCAATAGGTCTTGTATAAACGTTGCTATGGTACCATTAATTCTTGCTAGAATCACGTTTCCAGGCAGTGCATAATTTACTTTTTCAAGAAAAGAAAACAAATCAAAAGAAAAAGATACTAAATGATCCAAATGACAAGGCACATTACAACAGCTCTTGACGTTTATGAAACAGATTTAATTACTGAAAGATATTTCCTTTTTAAATGAACAAAATAAGTTATCCTGATTAGATGTCGAAATAAATATTACATCTAAAACCACGCTTATAAAGCAGTGCACTAATATTAGGACACTGCTAACGTTTAAATTTCACAGATAGGACATACATGACATATTCATAATTCCTGCAAAGTTCTACAGAATTTGATGTTGGCTGCAAAAGGGACATGGTATCTTTAAGGTGAGCAGAATTTTCAAAATTTTTGTTTGTTTTTGTTTGTATTTAGTTTATTTAATGCAGACCATAACCTATTCTGTTCACGTCATACATAACTTTTTTATGAAGCTTGTAAGTTCTCTTTCAGTAGCCAGATTAAGTATAGAGAATTTAAGATACATTTTCTTTAAATATTGATAAGATCATGGGCCCTACTACAGATGGACTAAAAATGAAAGTCTTCGATTACGTCATGACCACCGCCACCTTATAATAGGGTCTTTGAGATTTGCACGACGAGAACATGGACTGCTATGTGTGACATCCTTTTAAGGCAATGTGACGTCCTTTTAAGGCACTGCCGGGCACTGCCAGTTCCTTAAAAGGACGTAACATTGCCTTAAAAGGATGTCACACGTGGCAGTCCACGTTCTCGTCGTGCAAATCTAAAAGTCCCTAATGTGTATGTTGATGAGGACATTCATTTGACGCGACAATGTTGATTATGTAATCACGCACCATCACAGACAAAAGAACTTTTCACATTTCTTCAGATTCTTTTCGCTGGGCCAGGGCCCAGGGTTTAGTTTCAAGAAAAGTATCGTGATTTAAGACCAGTTAGAGGAGCAGTGAACCCCAAAGTATGACAATTTGTGAGGTATTAGATTGATTATTAAAGAAGTGGACACTGGTGGGCATACATCTGGACTTGCCAAACTTTCGAAATATACATATTCGTTTGTCGTTACTGTCCTATTACCTTCTATTTCTTAGAAATGGATAGGGTAAGTTTTAAAATGAAGTCTAAAATCATTGTGTTGCAGCCAAATTTACAGGTTTCTCTTGTATGTCAATTATTATATGTACGCCACAACTACACATGCATTTCCGTGATTTTAGCGATTCAGTTTTTTTTGCGCAGGCATTTTGGAGAGTTCCAGTCACAGTTCTGTTTTTTGTTACGGCTGACTGGCGGTGGTCGAGATGAGGCCAAAGTTTGGAAGCATGTTTGGAATGTCATTATGATACTTTTGACAGAGTCAAGTGCATGCATGTATTATGGTACCGATCAGTGTCCATTTGTAGTAGGTCCATGATAAGATAGATGTAGGTGAATGCATTTAGGTTCTGTGCACTAACTTCCAGTAGTGTGGGGGGACATCTATTGAAAGACACAAATAACAAAAAAAAAAAAAAACATTTCATCACCTTTTTACTTGATGGAGCTGTCTATTAAAAAACATTCATATGTTATTGATTCACCTGTTAGATTGCTTGTGACATTTAGAACAAACTCGATGGTTTTTGACAAGACTCCATCTGTTGCTTCAATCCTGATGTTGTTAACACCAGGCGACAGACCTGCTGGTTGAAATTCTTCCATTCCATTAACAACAATGGGGTCATATATGATGTCACCATAGAACGAGAAATTGTCGGGAGTCAGGCCCTCGCTGAGGCCCCCAGCGAAATATAGAAAGTATGTGTTTCCGTCAGAAACGGCGAATGCCTGCAGAATCTTGACCGGCAACTCTCTCACTTTAGAGACAAAATTGAGGAGAGATTCAAAAATTATAAAAAGTCTCAGAAACACATGAAATATATTACAGATAAATAAATAAATGAATGAAAAGTAAAAATGAAATGAATATAATGTTATCAAATATGGGTTTGAATCTAATTTATTTTGGCGGGAAAGAATGTTTCTGAAAAGAGATGGATCGTCACAGTAAATTCTCCCAACCGTTTTTCCATGAAGAAAAAGACATAAAACAGGCTATTAAAAAAATTCAACACTAAAATGTCTGGAATGGTATGTAGAGCCAAGTGATTGCTTTGTGACGATTTACATTCACCTTAAAGGTAATACAAAGTTTTGGGAAATTTTGAAAAATGGGTGGATAGTGAATCTTTACAATTTTGATATATTTTGATGCCCCTGTGGATGTATTATGAGCACTAAAAAAATTAGCCCCTAAAACACTTCTGTTTTCGAGAAAAATTGAATATAAGAATTTACCGGTGCTCCCGGTAAATTTTGATGAATTTCATATAGCGCCTACGGCCGTACAATGGTAGCTGCGACCATGAAAATCTCAGAATATGTAGTTAGGATACACAATTTCAAAACGGGAAGAGCTAATCGGTCGATTTTAGTCAAGAAACATTGTTTCATCGCTAAATTATTATCTTGACCTTGAGAGGGAGCTATACAACATAAAGAGTTTATTATTTTATAATTTCATAACTTTAGACTCGATTTCAACCGCGACAGCGATCAATGTATATTGTAGGAACGCATATGCTTCCAATATGTTAATTTGAACCAAATTCATGACCCCACACCAAAACTTTGTAATACCTTTAAATGGAATTAAACTGTAATAATATAATTGGGAGAATTAAGGAATCGATCAGTTCAGTTTTTCCCAATTTGAATGATTACTAATGGTCAGTTTTCACTCAAATTTTCAGATTATCTTTAATTGTACATCTAGCATTGAAGTCACTACCTTAGCACGACTTTCTCTTATCAGAACATTATTACCAAGTCCCTTAACCCTAATAAGGCCAGGCTATTTGAAGTCTTACTACGGCCGGGGGGCGTATTTTTTTTCCGTACCGCTAATGCGTCGCAGAGGTTATTTCGACGACTTGAATAGAGGCAACATCCGACACACGCACACACTGACTCGCGCCGCAATGATCTTGTCACGTTTTCAGATCATAACACATCAGCCGACAGTGCCGATGGTTATTCTTGGTTTTAGGGGTTTAAATTATTTTCGATTGCTAATTTTCAGCTAATGTCTCCCTAACCCTAATCCTATTCATAAACCCTACCACCAACCTTAACCTTAAAAACCTAGACTTAGTAAACCTAATCTTAATCCTAGAATTTGATCAGTGCGGCGCGATTCAGTGTGTGTGTGTGGGATGTTGCCTCTATTCAAGTCGTCGAAATAACCTCTGCGACGCATTAGTGGTACGGAAAAAAAATACGCGGCCGGGGGGGGGGGGGGGGGCCATTATGGCCCCCCCTAAGATCTCGGCCGTAAAACGGCCGATCTCCGCGAAAATTTGCACGCATGTCAGGTGAAGTGTATAGAACAATATGATAATTTCAATTTTTTGAAAAAAATCCCTCATTTGCATATTTATGGTAATTTATGCAAATAACGTCATAAAATCACATTTTTACCCATAAATCCTATATTATTCATATTTAAGCATTCTTTTTCACTACATATATTCATTAGACCATTTGGAACAATAATACGACAAACAAAATTGGAAGAGCCAGCTTATTCCTTATGTTATCTCTTGTTTTGATAATTTCTTATGTATTTCATTGTTTTTTTAACTTATTTATGTTATTGTTTTTTTTTTTTTTTCATTTCTTCCTACAATTCAACTATTTTGACACCCAAAACAACCACCTAAACTTTAAACAAGACCCAATAACCAATGTTTGATCTATTTTTAGGAAAAATTACATTTCCATATGTTTTGTACACAAATCACAAAAATGAGCGATTTTCGGGCTGACATGCAAAGACAAAAGGTCACGTGACCTTGTAACTATAGGTCCGATTTTTTTTTTTTTTTTTTTAAAGATGCGCAAGACTCTAAAGAAAAAAGTCAGCGAGCGGCGAGGCGCCATCCATATGCGTTCTCGAACAATCAGAAAAATCGTGGAGGGGGGGGGCCATAATGGCCCCCCGGCCTTATTAGGGTTAAGCGCTATATAAGCGATATTAAATATGTACAGAGTTTAGTCTTATGACATACTGTAACATGTGGCACTCTGAGATAAATATATACGTCTATGTGGATATATTACGTTGTGGTAACTCACATGCTCTAAAAATCTCACACTGACAATATACTGTGAACACAGATTTTACACATAGTGATACAAATCACATTGTGGTAAATATGTGTCACACTTTGTTAAATATGTACGACTATGTGGTTAACTACATGATCTGAAACCTCACACTTTGACAATAATGTGATCACAGAGTTTGAATATATTAATAAATACATACCACACTGTGGTAAATATGTGTCACTCAGTGTTAAATATGGATGATTATGTGGTAAACTGAACCCTACACTGTGACCATACTGTGATCACAGAGTTTACACATAGTTCAGTGCATACCACACTGTGGTAAATATATGTCACTCTGTTTTAAATATGTACGACTGTGTGGTAAACCACATGATCTGAACCCCACACTGTGACAATACTGTGATCACAGAGTTAACACGTAGTTTAATACATATACCACTGTGGTTAATATGTAGTACTCTGTGTTGAATATGTCAGTTTATGTGGATATTATGTGGTAAACCACATGGTCTGAAACTCCACACTGTAACAACAATGTGAACACATAATGTCCACACAGTTTACACATAGTTGACTTTGTGAACAAAGTGTGGCAACACTGTAATTGTTCCATAAGGGCTCTGCAGCCACCGCAGGTATCTCTCGATTCGGGGGCCTACGGCCATCGTATCTAAGCCGTAGAGCAAATGTGACCTAGGCATTACTATTGCTTCATTCCCGTTCTGACACAAAAGCGGTGATATCTTGTATATAATATATAATTACATACTTATATCAAATAATGGGAATGTCCGAAATACCAAGCTGCTAGTAGGAATTTCCATCAACTCTATATGGGTGTTCAGTCATTGACTGAATAACAGTTATTTAATAATATAAGTTGAAGAAAAACAAATTGTTTAAAATGGGCAATGCAGAAAGCGTTAAGTTAGGGTGTATATTAATAAAAACTCACTTTGTGTATCGATATAACAGACGGTGCTATTGATGTTTCCAGCTGAATCGGTGACAGTTGCTGAAACTTCATTGACACCTGGATCTAACCTTTGACCCGGTTGCTTTGGAGCAAAGTCAATCCGAAGTGAAGACGGCTCATCGACATTGTCCGAAACAGAAACGTCATAATTATCCACAACGTTACCAAACGGTAGAGTAATGTTGGAACAAGTTATAAAAGGGGATTCAACATCTGTCAAAGTAAATCGATGAATATGATGCTGTTAATTTATATTAATGTTCAATGATATACCGAAAATTATTTTCATGTGTATTATTTATTAATGCCAAGCTATTTTGTGCCACATCTAGGATTATAATACATATGTATGTGTATACAAGTGTTGTGGCCTAGTGGATAAGCCACCATACTGTAGATCACAGGATAAGAGGTTCTAATAGCCCGGCATTAACGTCCTTTGCCAACACGTTAGTCTTATGCTGCCACTCTCCACCCAGGTGTAAATTAGTTACTGATATGTTTTAGTGCTCTTTACTTTGGTGGCTCGGACATGACCAGGATAATAATATCTAGGCACTATGAACATGACTTCGTGACGGATATGAACAGTCAACAAGTGGATATTGTTATTAATATCAAGATACTACTACTAATAATAATAATGATAATAACAATTATTATTAGTGGTAGCAGTAGCATTACTATTATTATCATTATCATTTGTATTTTAGATATTATTATTATTATCACTATTATTATTATTATTATTATTAATATTATTATTATAATTGTTATTATTATTATGTACCCTATGACTGTATGAAGTTAACAGCACTAAACATATCATACCTTATACCATTAAACTCTTGGATGTAAATGTACAATGCTTGTAATATACCACAAGACGTAGTAACGTATAAGACAACAAAAGGCAAAAATACGTTTGACAGAGCAGCTTTATATTTGCAAAAGGGACATGTTTTACAATGAAATATCAACATATTTTGTCTAATCTCTTTTTGGCACTTATTATCAAAGATTTATGACATAAAAAGTAAAATCATTTTCTTAATGACGATTCAGTACCTGTCAAACGCATATTGCATTATCATTTGTTCTGCTCTGTCAATATTCACCATATATGTGAGTGATATGACTAATGTTACCTTGAATATTGTATGTTCCTGTGCAGGTCTTATTTAATTCGTCATCATAGATGAGTGCAACCATTTCATCAGCTCCTATGGACACACTGCTTCCAAGAGGGAAACCTCCTAGTGTAAGATTAACCGAGACACCACCTCCGTGATATCTGTAACTATCTACAGATTTGGTGACGTTATCTGCTCCGAAATCTGAGTTAAAGGTATACGTCGCTTGGTCCACATCTGTGCTTACATTGCGATTCAAGTCTGGACAGTTTACGGGCAGCTCGGTAACTGCCAAAATAACATTGATAATAAAAGACGGTTGGTAACTCGGTTTGTATAGGTTGATGTGAGAAATATTAAATTGTCAAATTCTTAAGTTTTCGAAATTTGTTAAAAAACTGTCTACTTTTCAGTAAGAAATTCATTTGCTAAAAGTTTAACTCAAGTACCGTTATCAGAAATAGGAAAATCTCAAGATTTGCAGTGCATTAAGCTTTGTCAGGGGAAATTAGACCTCCTGACTAACCCAGTGGGAGTTGGCAAAATGTCGCGTAGCATTTGCAAGTTCATCCAGTAACTGATTGTAACATCGCTAATAATTGCTTTATCACTGGACGAATCTTAATCTTCATGAAACAATGTCTCATAGAACCTACGTGTGTTCTGTACGTAGAATAGGCAGGATTCCGAGTTGTTAAATGCATCGACTGCAAACATTGTTACTGGTGTGTATCCTGGAGGAAACAGATCAACATCTAGTTTGACGTTATAAGTAACTCCATTCGGGTCAGTACTTGCATCTGTGTAGTGATAGGTTGTACCATTCGTCAATCCAGAAAAGGTGTTTGGTAACTCGGGAGGGAGAGTTACATCCAAACATGTCACAATAGGAGGATCTGTGTCTATAAGAAAGGATAAAGTGAATGAAAATTTAAATGAAGTCAGTTGTCAGTTGATGTTTTACTAATGTTTATTTCTTGAAAGTCCTTGCGATCGTGTAAATATATGTCAAAGGAATCATTATCAATCTTTACCCAGTTAAAATGCTATACACTTAACGCGATAATGGGTAGACGTAAAAGAAAACATGCTTAGAACACCACTGGCGTGTATAGATCATACCTTCGACAACAGAGGTCCCCGTGCATGTCTTATTCAATACGTCATCATAGACGAGGGCAACCACTTCATGGGTTCCTATGGACACACTGCTTCCAACTGGGGAACCTCCTAGTGTAAGATTAACCGAGACACCACCTCCGTGATATTTGTACCCCTTTACAGATTTGATGACGTTATCTGCTCCGAAATCTGGGTTAAAGGTATACGTCGCTTGGTTCACATCTGTGCTTACATTGCGATTCAAGTCTGGACAGTTCACGGGCAGCTCGGTAACTGTCAAAATAACATTGATAATAAAAGACGATTGGTAACTCGATTAGTATAGGTTGATGTAACAAGGATTACGTTTTGAAATTATTAAGTTATCATTGCTCGAAAAATGTCTTCCTTTGAGGAAGAAATTCCATTGCTAAAGTTGAATTCAAGTTCTGTTATCAGAAATGGGGAAATCTCTAGATTTGCTGTGCAACATACTTTGTCAGGAGAAAATTAGACCCCCCCCCCTCCCCCCCCCCTCCCCCCCCCCCCCCGGATAAACCCCGTGGGAGTTGGCTAAATGTCGCGTAGCAGTTGCAAGTTCACCCAGTAACTGATTGTTACATCGCGTATAATTGCTTTATCACTGGACGAATTAATCTTCATGAAACAATGTCTCATCAGACCTACGTGTGTTCTGTACGTAGAATAGGCAGGATTCTGAGTTCATAACTGCATCGACCGCAAACATTGTTACTGGTGTGTATCCTGGAGGAAACATGTCCATATCTAGTGTGACGTTATAAGTAACT
Source organism: Strongylocentrotus droebachiensis (assembly GCA_035222895.1). Taxonomy (NCBI): domain Eukaryota; kingdom Metazoa; phylum Echinodermata; class Echinoidea; order Camarodonta; family Strongylocentrotidae; genus Strongylocentrotus; species Strongylocentrotus droebachiensis. The sequence goes on along the minus strand of JAVYIG010001672.1, from coordinate 25,467 downwards.
CCATTCGGGTCAGTACTTGCGTCTTTGTAGGTATAGGTTGAACCATTCGTCAATCCAGAAAAGGTGTTTGGTGACTCGGAAGGGAGAGTTACATTCAAACATGTCACAATAGGAGGATCTATGTCTATAAGAAATGTTAAAGTGAATGAAAATTTAAATGAATCGAAAGTGTTTCTATATAAAAATTACAAAAAGATGTTTACATATGTTTTCTATTCGGAATACAAAAGGCAATTGATGTTTAACTTTCGTTTATTCTTTATATCTATGCCTATAAGAATTTATAAAGTGAATGAAAATTTTAAAAAATCGAAAGTACTTCCATATACAAATTACAAGTATAATGTTTTGCATATGTTTTTGGAAGACAAAAATCAGCTGATGTTTTACTTATGTTTATTTCTTTAAGTCTTTGCGATCGTGTTAAAATATTTAAAAGGAATCATTATCAATCTTTACCCAGTTAAAATTAGATACACTAAACGTGGTAAATGGGTAGACGTAAAAAAAAACATGCTTAGAACACCACTGGCGTGTATAGATCATACCTTCGACAATAGAGATTCCTCTGCATGTCTTATTCAATACGTCATCATAGATGAGGGCAACCACTTCATGGGTTCCTATGGACACACTGCTTCCAACTGGGGAACCTCCTAGTGTAAGATTAACCGATACACCATCTCCGTGATATCTGTAACTATCTACAGATTTGGTGACGTTATCTGCTCCGAAATCTAGGTAAAAGGTATACGTCGCTTGGTCTACATCTGTGCTTACATTGCGATTCAAGTCTGGACAGTTCACGGGCAGCTCGGTAACTGTCAAAATAACATTGATAATAAAAGACGGTTGGTAACTCGGTTTGTATAGGTAAATGTAACAAGGATTAAGTTTTGACATTCTTAAGTTATCAACATTTGTTCAAAAACTGTCTACTTTTCAGTAAGAAATTCCTTTGCTAAAGTTTAACTCAAGTACCATTATCAGAAATAGGAAAATCTCAAGATTTGCAGTGCAATATGCTTTGTCAGGAGAAATTAGACCTCCTGACCAACCCAGTGGGAGTTGGCAAAATGTGGCGTATCAGTTGCAAGTTCATCCAGTAACTGAATGTAACCTCGCTTATAATTTCTTTTTCACTGGACGAATCATATTCTTCATAAAACAATGTCTCATCAGACCTACGTGTGTTCTGTACGTAGAATAGGCAGGATTCCGAGTTGTTAAATGCATCGACCGCAAACATTGTTACTGGTGTGTATCCTGGAGGAAACATGTCCATATCTAGTGTGACGTTATAAGTAACTCCATTCGGGTCAGTACTTGCGTCTTTGTAGGTATAGGTTGAACCATTCGTCAATCCAGAAAAGGTGTTTGGTGACTCGGAAGGGAGAGTTACATTCAAACATGTCACAATAGGAGGATCTATGTCTATAATGAATGTTAAAGTGAATGAAAATTTAAATGAATCGAAAATGTTTCTATATAAAAATTACAAAAAGATGTTTACATATGTTTTCTATTCGGAATACAAAAGGCAATTGATGTTTAACTTTGGTTTATTCTTTATATCTATGCCTATAAGAATGTATAAAGTGAATGAAAATTTTAAAAAATCGAAAGTACTTCCATATACAAATTACAAGTATAATGTTTTGCATATGTTTTCTATTTGGAAGACAAAAATCAGTTGATGTTTTACTTATGTTTATTTCTTTAAGTCTTTGCGATCGTGTTAAAATATTTAAAAGGAATCATTATCAATCTTTACCCAATTAAAATTAGATACACTAAACGTGGTAAATGGGTAGACGTAAAAAAAAACATGCTTAGAACACCACTGGCGTGTATAGATCTTTTCATACCTTCGACAACAGAGGTCCCCGTGCATGTCTTATTCAATACGTCATCATAGATGAGGGCAACCACTTCATGGGTTCCTATGGACACACTGCTTCCAACTGGGGAATCTCCTAGTGTAAGATTAACCGATACACCATCTCCGTGATATCTGTAACTATCTACAGATTTGGTGACGTTATCTGCTCCGAAATCTAGGTAAAAGGTATACGTCGCTTGGTCTACATCTGTGCTTACATTGCGATTCAAGTCTGGACAGTTCACGGGCAGCTCGGTAACTGTCAAAATAACATTGATAATAAAAGACGGTTGGTAACTCGGTTTGTATAGGTAAATGTAACAAGGATTAAGTTTTGGAATTCTTAAGTTATCAACATTTGTTCAAAAACTGTCTACTTTTCGGTAAGAAATTCCTTTGCTAAAGTTTAACTCAAGTTCCATTATCAGAAATAGGAAAATCTCAAGATTTGCAGTGCAATATGCTTTGTCAGGAGAAATTAGACCTCCTGACCAACCCAGTGGGAGTTGACAAAATGTGGCGTAGCAGTTGCAAGTTCATCCAGTAACTGAATGTAACCTCGCTTATAATTTCTTTTTCACTGGACGAATCATATTCTTCATAAAACAATGTCTCATCAGACCTACGTGTGTTCTGTACGTAGAATAGGCAGGATTCCGAGTTGTTAAATGCATCGACCGCAAACATTGTTACTGGTGTGTATCCTGGAGGAAACATGTCCATATCTAGTGTGACGTTATAAGTAACTCCATTCGGGTCAGTACTTGCGTCTTTGTAGGTATAGGTTGAACCATTCGTCAATCCAGAAAAGGTGTTTGGTGACTCGGAAGGGAGAGTTACATTCAAACATGTCACAATAGGAGGATCTATGTCTATAAGAAATGATAAAGTGAATGAAAAATTAAATGAATCAAAAGTGTTTCCATATACAAATGATCTTTACATATGTTTTCTGTTTGGAATACAAAAGGCAATTCATGTTTTACTTACGTTTATTTCTTGAAAGTCTTTGCGATCTTGTTAAAATATGTTAAAGGAATCATTATCAATGTTTACGTTTAAAGTTTAAATTTTCTCATCATATATGCAAAATACGCAGTTTATTTAACATTTATGCAAGCAAAAAATCGCAAACTCATGTTTCATGAAGTCTGTATTCTTTGTATTTTCAAAAGATTAATCCACAACCGATTAAAGATCGAAAGGAACTGTAAAACAAAAAATCTATGCATTTTTGAAAACACTGTTATCCAAGAAAACGAAACATGTTTTATTTGAACTATGTTAAGATGCTACGATGTTATTTAAATCGATTGTGTATGATTGTTTGATTTGTTTTAAAGCATATATTTATCAATAAATTCATTTTACAAAAAAAAAAAAAAAATCTTTACCCAATTTAAATGAGATACACTTAACGCGATAATGATTAAACGTAAAAAAATATGCTTAGAACAACACTGGTGGGTATAGATCTATTCATACCTTCGACAATATAGATTCCTCTGCATGTCTTAGTCAATACGTCATCATAGATGAGGGCAACCACCTATGGACACACTGCTTCCAACTGGAAAACCTCCTAGTGTAAGATTAACCGATACATCACCTCCGTGATATCTGTAACTATCTACAGATTTGGTGACGTTATCTGCTCCGAAATCTTGGGTAAATGTATAGGTCGCTTGGTTTTCATCTGTACTGACATTGTGACTCAAGTCTGGACAGTTCACGGGTAACTCAGTAACTGTAATGTCAAAAGAAAGGTGAATGAAATGAAATGCGAAAATTAATCATGCACTCTTCAAAAGAGACTCAATGTACACATAGAGGATCCCACAAAAGTTAACATAAAAATCGCTTTGAATATCAAATATTGAAAGTAATCAACAAATTATATAGCCAGGTCTATTTTACTTGTTTACCTTCTTGAGACATAATTAGTTTAAAGAGAAAGCATTCAAATGCTTACGTTAGATCCTTTCTGAAGAATAATGGTGAAACCAAAATTGTTTGAAACTGTTTGTGTGTGTTTACTTCCAAGATTGTCTAAACTAATTCTTCAGTGTCAGTTTTGCAAAGAGCAAAGAGCAAAGGGGCCGAATCGTTCAAATTTTTAAAAAAATGCACACACGCGCACATATTTCCGCACGCATGTACATCAGAGAAAATGAACTTCAGAGAATACTTGCGTGTGTTTTCTACGTGGAATATGCAGGATGCCGAGTTGTTACAAACGTCGACTGCAAACATTGTTACAGGGGTGTAACCTGGTGGATATAGGTCTCCCGATATTCCTATGGTGACGTTATAGGTTACGTCACTGAGACTCGGATTGGCATCCGTGTATGTAAAATTATAACCACGAGTCAGCCCAATGAAGGAATTGGGTGCGGTGATTGGGAGACTAATATTTGAACACGTCACGTCCGGAGGATCCATATCAGGGCCTATATGACAACGATCTTTAAATGAAAGAAATGAGAGACAAATAATAACCGAGCTTTTTCTATAAACATTTGTATAAATACTTTAACATATTATAACTAATTAACAACGATTGAAAACTGATCAAACATATCTTCCTGGACGGACTAACACCCATTGCACATAAGCTGTCATTTACTGACGCAAGCACATCAACTGGTGGGGCCTTTGACGTGTTCGTGAACGGGACATCGTGTAAAAAGTAACGGGCATGCAAACATTGCTTGTTTTTATTACTTAAGCATTTACATTACACATTTTAATAGCATATAGCCTCGTGTGTAACGAGCTGTAATAATGTTTGTTGGCACGAGCTTATATAATGCCTTTCTCTGTCATGAAGAGATGTCGTGGTCGAGTGGATATATAACAGGGCTGTGGATTACAAGGGACGCGGTTCATGTCCCGCCGCGGCACCAATGTCTTTTTGGCAATACATTGATCTACATTTGCCACTCTCCACCCAGGTGTTAAATGGCTACCCGGTGGGATGCGAAAGTGAATGTGATTGGATTAGCAGATGGCGCTTATAAAATGGCGACTGGCTGGAATGCTCCACAGGGAGTGTAAAATGTGCATACATTGTGTTGCGGGAAGCCTGAATTCGATGATCGGGGTAATAATATGTGCTGCGCCTAGAAACAAGGTATTAGGCGCATTTTAAATGTGAGCTATTATTATTATTATTATTATTATTATTATTATCAAATGTTACATTTATCCCTGAAAACGGCCTACTATACGCAATATTCACTCGTCCCTTCCTGTGTAACATGAATGTGAATTATGTTAACTTGGTGATCCAAGATCGCGAAATACTTTTCTCCGACACCATTACATTGAATCTACAATGTGAATACGATTTATTTTTAAGAGATAAGCATTCTGGTCAAGCAAGGGTAAAGTGTCTATGAGTAATTATAAATGGTTAATTGTGTTATATTTACCAAAAGCATGACAAATAGAGTAATTAATACTAAAAGAAAAAATATCACGAACGAAGGACTTCACAAATATATGGCATCCTAAGTTGTAAACTATTTTTGGATTTACACTGAATTTTATTACTGGATTTTATTTTCTTTCTTTCTTTGTTTCTTGTTTTTATTTTATTTCCTCCTCTTTCTGCCTTTTCTTTTCCTTTTTATTATTCTTCATTTTTATTCCTTTCATTATAATATCAATTTCACTACTAAATGTCTCAATTTTATATTTGCCTAATTTACATTGGACTATTTGCATGTATTTCATATGCTGCAGTTTTATTGGTAAATTTGAGATATATCAGCTTTTACCTGTGACTTTCATTTGTTAATGATGAAACCATGTCAATTCAATTCACTTCAACTTTTAGATGTATTCGAAATGTTAGAGCCCTTTACAAACAACGATGTTCATGAGGAATTATGGTTAAAAAGTTGAGTCTTCTATGCAGAAATGGTGAAAAGGTGGAAACTTGAATTATCCCTAATAATCTTATCATAAAAGCTATTTGAAACAATTTATCCCAACATATCATCTTATAAATGTGGGGGTAATAAAGTCTCTTTTTCGTTATCCTAATGCATTCTGTACACGTATACTGTGAAAAGGGATATTTAAAATATCTCAGAGAAAGAGAGAAAGTCATTGAGTTGTACCGGTACTCATAAAGTTGGACTAAGTTTAACCTAATTGATTTTGAAGATTTTTTTTTTTATCTTGGCATGATTTGTATTCGTTCATTTAGTAAAAATGTGGTAATCTTCATGGAATGAGAAACTCACAATCGGCGTTTCGTAAATCAGCGAACTAAATATGCCCACTTATACTGTGATTGTTTTTTTCTTCTTCTCCTATCTTTCTTTATTTTTTCTTGTTTGTTATCTGATCGGTCAGGACGGACTATCCGATACATTTTGGAGTTAGAAGAAAATGTATGTTAAAAGTGTATTAAACCGAGAACGTACACAATTATGTTCTAGCAAAAGCCCAAACCTTGATCGCAGCAATATTTCATAAAATAGAAGAAACTTCAAGGTATGGTAATCACACTTCCTCACAAAAACTTGATGGAAATCGTATCCAAAGATTACCTGAAATAATATAGATTCCTGTGCATTTCTTATTCAATACGTCATCATAGATGAGGGCAACCACTTCATGGGTTCCTATGGACACACTGCTCCCATTTGGGGAACCTCCAAGTGTAAGATTAACCGATACACCATCTCCGTGATATCTGTAAAGATCTGCAGATTTGGTGACGTCATCTGCTCCGAAATCTGGGGTAAATGTATACGTCGCTTGGTCCACATCTGTGCTTACATTGCGATTTAAGTCTGGACAATTCACAGGCAACTCAGTAACTGCCAAAATATGCAAAATGTAAATAAAATGAAGAAAACAAATAGTTAATTTTGACATATATATATATATATACATGATATCCTGAATTGAATCTCAATGCAACTATAAATGGATGACTGGTTTATGATGCATTCACGATGTGCCACATACTGTTCATTTCTTGCTTGATCCATCATTTTGCAACTGTCAAGTTTGGGGGAACGTTGTGGCTTGTGGAACAATTACATGACACTAAACTATTATGCTGAAAATACAACATTCTTATGTAGGGCATGATGAAATGCTTACGTGAGTTCTCTATACTGTGGAATGGTCAAGTACGAGAATTTTGACAATCAACCATTACGAACCATTTCGAAACGCTGAACTGAGTGACTAAATAAGGCTCTGATTTGGATTAATAATACATGCACGATGTATGTGCTGCATTGAATATATAAGTGTTTTATTCAACGGCCTCATGAAAATGGCGAGGAACTATAATTAAATGTTCATACTCACGGGTGTTCTCTACATAGAAGAGACAAGTGGCCATATTATTACAAATATCTCTTGCAAACAGTGTAACAGGTGTGTGTCCTGGAGGGAACAAGTCTCCGTCCCCACCCGTTGTGACGTTGTACGTGACCCCACTTGGGTCAAAGTTATCATCCTCGTTGGTGTATTCCGTATCCGAGATCAGTCCGAGAAAGGAATTTGGGAACGCTGTTGTCGTTACATTTGAACATGTCACATTTGGTGAATCCGTGTCCACCGCACACGTATCTGGAAGTGGAAGAAGTGAGCAAGAACAGACTTTGTCAGCAATAAAGCTATGTTTCACAGGAATAAGTTTGTTTTTCCATAAATACAATGGCATTTTATGTAATTTAAAAAAACCTTCGCGTGCCGTATACAGAGAACAATATTTAACATACACTGTAGGTCATAAAGGTGGTATAATTATTTTTACCCCAAATTATGGAATGATTTTGACAATGATTTATTCCTAATATAAGTCTAAATAATAGTAAATAATCGTGTTTTTTACTTTAATATCAGTGTGTTACTTATCCCAATCCATTGAAATTGATATCGAAACGTATATCATTCAAATTCCTTTCATATGACACCAAACCAGGCGCGTAAACAGGGGGGAGGGGTGACCCCCCACCCCCTTAAACTTTTTAAATGTGTATGTTTTGGAAGAAAAACCCCTCCTTTTTTGTTTTTAATATAAAACACCCCCCCCCCCCCCCTTCCCAAGGAAACGAAATACCGAGCGGCCAAATTTTCCAATGTTGGGACCCAACACACAAAAAAGTGTGCTCTTACCCCCCCCCCCCCCCTCCACCCCCCTTGAAAAAAAATCCTGCGTACGCGCCTGCACCAAAACCATGGTGATTTAAGGTTTTGGACCTCCGCTTAATAGTTGTCGTTTATATTGTGCTCGGTAGCTCTCATGCGAAAAGCAATTAAATTCTTTTTGAAAACGAGTGGGCACTAAAATCTCAAACTGAGAGAATTTGTCTTTTGTTCCATGTTTTTCGCTTTTTAAGTTGTGCCATTCACAACATTCCTAACTACCAGCAGTTATTCATCAAATATTCTAACCTGGGAGCAAATTTCCAAGGTTTTAAGGGGAGAAAATACAAAGGGAATGAGAATAATACGCCGAATGAATAGACCTGTCCTTGATCTCCATAAGTAAATATTCTTGTTTTTTCGAATCCGACTCCGTCTGTTTGTAGGTCAGATAAATTTTTACGACAATTTTTTTTTATTATCTAATTTTGTTTACCTTATCTAAGCTTTACGAATATGTGTCATTTATTAATTATAATTGTGATTAAATTATGATAAAACATCGATGATTCACGGTTTTGTATATCTCTATGGCGCACTGTATAATAATATCAGAGTACGGCTAGGAAAAAATATCGCAATACAAATAGAACTCCAACTTTAATTTCTAATACACTGATTTACAAAATGAATATTACTTAGTCCAAGACGAATGTCAATCAATGTAAACTCCAACAAAAACGGCCACGTCAACTTCTTCAATTTCCTCTTCAGCGATTTTTAGTTTACGATTAAAACCTTTTATTTTCCTCCTACTACTTATTAACATGAAATTAGTTATCATTGAATCAATTGTAAGTTTGTTAGCATTTTATGTAGTTTATCCACCTCAGCACTTCTTGGTGATGTTTTTCCATGTAACAATGCATTGATAATGGCCCATGTTTTATTTGTGTCCCACATATTATTTTATAGCAAATCGCAATAGTAATTTTTTTTGCATTTCTGAGTGTTCAGTACATTTCTGTACTTTTTGTACTAATCAACAAGATCCTGACGATGATTTGATTTATTAACTGTTGAATATACTGCATATTTTACACCAATAGACTTCATGATCCCTCGAGATATCCGTGTTTTTTAGCAGCTTTCTTCTTTCCTAACTGCTTAGTAACCAATGGTGCATGTTTATTAATTATGGTTAAATGATTATTAGAAATATGGTAGACAATCTGTGATTAAACAAACTGGAAACTAGACTTACTAGTTATTAGACTAAATGAATAGAAGATCAAACGGGTAACAGACTAATTGGAGATTAAACCAAATGAAAAAAATGACTATATAACAAGTCTAAATGGTCAATAGACCAAATGATAAGTAGACGAAATGATTATTTTACCATATGGATAGTAGACGAGCTGGGTTTAGAGTGTAGACCATATGGGAATAGACTAATGGGGTATTATACGAACTGGTTGTAGACAAAACGGCTATAAACAACGAGTTATTATTTTCTTCTTGTTCATCTCCTTATAATATAGTATTAATGACTGCTTTGAGAGAAATGGTTGTTTTTATACGCTCAAGGGAAGGTTAGAATTGTGCTATTGACCGAGGCGTGCCGAGGGCAATAGCCCAATTGTAACCTTCCCGAGAGCGTATAAAAACAACTATTTCTCGAATATTAAAGCAGTCATTAATACTTTTATATGCCGAAAACAAAAGAGTCAACTAATGACACCACCTTATCTGCACGGTTGTTTTTACGAGTGTATCTTTGAGAGTAGACTAGATCTAGATTCTAGTCTAAGCAAGATATTTTTACAATTTTGGGGTGGGCCGGCCCTGTGGGGAATATGGAGAAGAACCTGCGCTTTCATATGACACCTCACTTATTGAGTATCACCTTCAGGATCACAACAGATTATAAAGGTTTGAATCTCGAATTGAAAAAAAACTTTACCTTTTTTGCATGGTCGCGGAATGCACGTAGACAGCATAGAGAATGCATTGCGTACAATCTCTATGGGAATAATTTTAACACACAACATCGGGTGCGCTGACAACTAGATCTATTTTCGTCTAGAGTCTATACGTCTATGCTTTTTCAGCAACTAAACGAACATGTTTATGGATAATTTCACGTACCCTTTTTGTTGTTCTTGCTGTCAGCGAGTCTTGCATTTGATAAGTTCAAATCTTGGGAGAGATTCTTGAGCCATTTTTGTCTTGTTTGGAATTGTCTTGTCTTGTATGAAAATACCGACCAATTTTTCGCACACGTACGGTATCCTCGATCGCTCAAACCATTTTTTAACATTTAAACCTATGGGGTAACCATGGAGACGGACCTATTTTCCCAATAACCATGGTTATTGGAAAAATAGGTCTGTTTTAACCATGGTTACTGCGAATTTTCGGGAACAGTTAAAGTTTATGAATGCAATTTCGACCAATCAGATTGCTGGATTACTTAAGTGAGGTATATAACAATTATTGTTATCATAATCATTATTGTTATAACCATTCTTATCATTGTTGCCGTTGTTAATATCATTATTAGTTTTACTATTATTAATATTTTAGGTACTATCATTATATTATTGTTATTATAATTATTACTGTTATTGTTCTTATTAATATTATCATTATTATTATTATAATTAATATTATTTTCATCATCATCGTCATCATTGCTGTTATTTATCCTCCTTTTATCCTTAGTATTATTATTCTCATTGTAATTGATATTGTGACCATAAGGTAACATACCTCCTGAATGACACTCTTTCAAATTTAATGCGATTAGCAACACCATCATGGCGATAGCCAGTCTTTCTCTTGAGCGATGTCCCGACATGGCGTCAAAACAATGCTGCCTGCTATACCGTACACACGAAGGTAAAATTGAACAGTGTCCTCGGGCTCAGAAAATGAGATCACTTTCAAAGTTTCAAAGAAAGAAAAAAAATATCAATCAGTATTTACAGAGCGCGCCAGTGTACAAAGGATGAGAGATTCCAGGACTGCTGTTCGTATTGCCTATATGTACGAAGGTTTGCTCACAGTCGTATAATATTTGTAATTAATCTTTTTTTTTGTACCCGTGAGTCATCGTGATCTTGGGTTCAAGTTGAAAGCAGTTTGAGGATGCACAGCTACGTATGATACGTGCTAGGTAGATGTATGAGCTACCGTAGGCTATAGAATACTTTTGCAGGCTGGTGTGCGAATCATTCCTTTCGGATCATCACTCTGGAATCACGTTGTGTAATCCCGGTTGCACTCATCTACCTTCCTCATTTATTCCACAAATAATAGCATGTAATAATTCTTGCTCCGATTCTCTGTTTACAGTGATAACGAGTTATTTATAATGCACCTGCCTTGATTTGGTCTCGCCGTGCGTACACTCTGTCAAAATACGATACATACTTTTACTTGATTGACCTTTCCGCAGTCGCAGCACTAAATGATTATGTTCAGCGACTGGCAGACCAAGCAACTTGAGCTGCTGTCAAGTTGTTACAATTTGTCCACTAGAAAGTTACAAGAATGTGCGAGAGGAAACGCCGTTCATCAGTGTTGGTACGGAATACAACTTACAAAATCCTCCTCAATGTTTTGGTTCTGCATCATGAGCACATTCCGAATTGCTGTCTGAATCCCAGATCATTTCGTCGATGAATTCAGTCTTATTTCCAAAATATTTTCTGCAATAATCTGTTTACAAGTAAGAATGTTCAACAGTGATATAACTATATCCAATCTCAGCTCTATGATATCTATCTAGGATTAATATTCATGTCTGCACGATCTTCGCCGATTTAAAAATAGTCAGACTAAAGTTCGTAAACTCTAGAGAAAAACCAGTCACTCGCGGGCTGCTCGCGTTTTTGTTTATATTTGAATGTACCTTTTTGCCAGGCGGTAATATTCTCTATCAATATTGCAATGTATTACACAAATAATGCAAGCCTGATTTCTGTGATTGACCTTCCTACGGCCGTGTGTGGGAGAATGGGAAGGTCACGTCTCAATACCTCATTATGACGTCACGTTCAGGTAAGTAGTCGGAATCGCATGCACCTCGTCGACATATTTGTATAGTGCATTGTTGGAAGAAAAAAAAGAAGCAATACCGCAGTTGTGATTGATGAGGAAACTGAAGCGACTAATAGGCCAAGAGAATTAGGTCAAACTAGGCTTAAACCTGGACATTTCTCATAACAAGCTGAATTTTTCAGGATACGTCCAGAAAAAGTCCTCATAAATCCTCCTTGAGCGTTTTCCGCAATCCAAGATGGCGTCCAAAATGGCCGCCATTTCCTGAATTTCTTATAACTTTGCAACTAGATAACCCAAATACAAAATTGTAATGTCTTAATAGATGTTGTTTAGCATAAGGAACTCAATAAAATACATGTTGATGAATTTTGAAACAAACAACTAGCTAAAAACCACTTAGCCCTTCCCGAAATCCAAAATGGCGCCCAAATTGCCGCCATTTCCTGAATTTCTTATAACTGTGCAACTAGATAACCAACATAACAAATTTAAATGTCTAAATATATGTTTTTCGGCATAAGGAACTCAACCAAATAAATTTTGAAACACACAAATAGCAGTAAAAACACTCGAGCCCTTCCCGAAATTCAAAATGGCGCCCAAAATGGACATTATTTCCAATTTTATTTTATTGTTTTAAAGTCGTTACGTTATGAATATAATCAAATGTCTAGACTATAATAGAACCATTGAAATACATACTACATGTATTTTGCTATTACTTAGAAGTTAAATCAGGAAGATGATGTTTGCTTAGATTCCCTTTGTAATTCAATTTCCATTTTTTCGAAGATTGGACGGCATGACGAAAGTGAAGTGTGAGGTGGGCTTCAGTAGCATTACATCTCTGACTGAGAATACACACTCTATAAAATGGAGATGATGATGGATAAAACGGATAATAGAATACACAATCTACAAGCAAAAGCTAGGATTATTTTATCATAATATTTAAAGCTATTGTGTTCACTGTAGAAATTACATTGGTTTCCTCGAGAAGGAAAATATATTTATGTATACTTGTTGCAAGAACGTTGCTTAAACGCTGTATTTCAGAACGTTCCTTGGTTTTATTACTTTTACATTTACATAGCTTTTTCAATATGCCTTTGATACGTATCTTGTATTTGAATATTTCAGAACGATCCTCGGTTTTATCCTCGAGTATAACATGCTGAGAAGTTGGAAAGATGTCCTCTAGTAAACGCATCACATAATGTGGCGCACTATGAAACGCACATACTGGAGGAACGAAAAGCATCTATCAATTTAGATCCCATCCTTTTGTTATTGCAAATTTTTTTCTACCACCAAGGTCTACAGTGTAAGCCCTGTCACGATAAAACTAATGGTCGTGTTCTGCAAAATGCAATGAATTATTGATAATTGATTGTATTTTCTTTTTTTTTCTCTTTATTTATGGGGCTGCCCCCTATTCTAGCCCCCGCTGCCTACAGTCATGATCCAGTGGCCAAGAAATGGCCTCGAAACTGTGAGGCCCCAGGACAAAACCGTGCAATAGCAGTAACGCAAAACAAGCACTCGCAAATTATTATTCAATAAAATCTGATAATGTATACTATAGGATTTCCCGGCCAATTTCGCGAGTTTGTCATTCAAATTAGTTTGTCTTACGTTCAAATTCGACGGTTTTAGTGCAGTCAGGTATAGCTCGGGTTTATATTCCCTTTTCTAGTTTTCAAATCTATGGAATTTTCGTTAGAATCTACGTATGTTTCATTCAAATTAATGATCAATGTGCTTCTTTCGCTATTTGGTCATTCGATTTGGCGCAACACGATTTTCTGACAACGCGACGGTGTACTTTTAGCATTCTAATTCGTTTGTAGCATTCAAATTAGCACTTTGTGCAATTAAATTGATGGTCAATATACATTTCTCGTTTATTAACCACTTTTTATAGCTCATTCTTTTTCTTTCAAGATTGTTTTTTCATGTGTATTTCATCATATTTCATTTTCTTGCATGTATAAACTTATACTTATTAGATTTATCTGATATTTATCAGCATTTAAGTTTGATTGTTAAGAAGAAAAAAGCGACTTATATCTACGGACCTGATGGTCTCAGTATATTTGTAAATGTTCATGTAAGGAAGTTGTTTGTCTTATGTTTCATCATTAATTTAGCATAATTTCATCATAATTTCATTATGGAAGAAGGGTATTGTGACTAGGGTAGGGACTAGAGTCAACAATTTGAACATGATTCATTATTTAGCCATGTCTTTAGCCATCGATCTGCAGGCGGGCAAGTAAACTATGAAACTCTTTAAGAAAAAAAGAGGGGTGTGCTGGGTATAAGAGACGATGTGAATTACTTTTGTAAAATTCCGATTCTGTAGTAAAAAGGGGCGATTGATGGTACCCCCACCTTTCCCGGGTGTATGATCATGTCCGTGCATTAATGCCATATCCCTTGATTTCGCCCCTTCTTTACTTTATGTCTGACTACACCCACCTGCATTGTCCTGAAAATAAATAAATGGAATAACAGCTTAGACCCAAATGGCAAATCATGCATTTTAACTGCATTATTTAAAAACTGAAAAAGTTTGTTGCAATTCTTCCCCCTAACATTTCTAACTTGATTACAAATATTACGAATATGTATGACAGGTGTTAATTTGAATGATAAAAATTACGCTTCGACAAGTGAATATTAATTTGAATGCTAGTTGAGCAGTTTCTAAATTGAATGACAGATCTATGAAACCCTTCGACCAAAATCCTAAATTAAATACAAAAACTGGAAAATTGAATGATAATTGGCATGGCAAAGCCGATCTGCGCTAACTGAAATGCAAAGTAAATGAATTCGAATGACAAACACGCGAATTTGACCGGGAAATCCTATATTATCCAGATGTATTAGGAATAAATCATTGTCAAAATCATTCCATAAATTAGGATAAGGTAAAAAAAATTATATAATAGAAAAATATTCTGGTAAAAAGTTATCTGACCTACAAACAGACGGAGTCAGATTCGAAAAAACAAAAATATTTACTTTTGGTGATCAAGGACAGGTCTATTCATTTGGCGTATTATTCTCATTCCTTTTGTATTTTCTCCCGTAAAACCTTGGAAATTTGCTCCCAGGTCAGAATATTTGATGACTACCTGCTGGTAGTAAGGAATGTGTTGACTGGCACAACTTAAGAAGCGAAAAACATGGGACAAAAGACTTATTCTCTCAGTTTGAGATTTTAGTGCCCACTCGTTTTTAAAAAGAATTTAATTGTTGTGTTTTGAGTTATTGGCGATTAGTCAGTAATTTGACTATTGTCGCCAAAATACTTTACGGCACGTGTTATATCTCTCAATTTTGTATTTTTAAAAAATATATTTATTTCGTTTTATATTTATCTTTCTTTTAAGATAGCATCGAAAAATAATATCGTAAGCAAAACATTCATGGGCTTTGTTAGTGTTTCTTAACAGTACGTGCAGATTATTTGTTATATAACATACACACCATACACAAGCCTCTATATTCAATAATCTTATCATACCTTTTATCATTGTTGTTACTTTTTCTTATTTTATTTTCTTAATACATTGTGTTATTATATTTTTAATGTACTGAGTGTAATTTAGCATATTTATAATATTGTATTATGTTTTACTGTTCTTGTTTTATTTTCTTATTACATTATGTTATTATATTTTTAATGTACTGAGTGTAATTTAGCATATTACAATTGCTTTTCTATGGTGGCCCTGAAGGGACATCGCGAATAGACTAAATCGTGAACTTTTCACGATAAAGTTCGCGATATCGTGAATTTTATCGCCAATTTTTCACGACGAAATTGACGATATCGTGAATTTCGTGAATTTCGTCGTGAAAAATTGGCGATAAAATTCACGATATCGTGAACTTTATCGTGAAAAGTTCACGATTTAGTCTATTCGCGATGTCCCTTCAGGGCCACCATACTTTTCGCATGAGAGCAACAAACAGAGCATATCAACGACAACTTTTAAGCGGAGGTCCGAAACCTCAAATCATCGGGGGTTTGGTGTCATATGAAAGAAAATCATATTATCTACGTTTCGATAGCAATTTCAATGAAATTGGAATAAGTAACAACGTAAGTAACGTTAAGTAATAAACAGGATTTTTTTTTCTTTTTCTTAAAAGAAAAACAATCTAAGCAGTAGCAGCTAATATTTCAGGACTCGTGATAAATTCGTTTAACAGTTCATTCCACTCGGTTGATTTTGTTGATCGGATTATTTTTCAGAGAGAGAGAGAGAGAGAGAGAAGTGAACGGTCTCACGCTTAACGAAGCATTATTATTATTTGTTAATCGTCTTTACAATGCTATTTGTTGACAATAAACGACCTCGAGGTACTATTTTTAGTTAGCGTCACGAGGCAATCACTTGGTACATAAATAATCATCAGTACCTGGTCTAATAATTTAAAGAAAACTGAATATGAATCCGGACCATTTTTTCCGCTCTTTCTCTCTCTCCCTCTCTCTCTCTCTCTCTCTCTCTCTCTTTTGTCATTGCCTTCCTTTTCCCTCGCTTACTTCTTTCTTACCACGGAGTATGTTATGTGTATCAATCATAGAGAATATAATCACTAATGCCGCTGAAATGATTCTTCTCTTTCCCCTTTTTCTTTAACTTCGTCTTCCTCGTAGTATTATTAGTAGTAGTAGTAGTAGTAGCAGCAGTATCATAATAATCATTATTACTTTTATCATTATGATTATTATTATTGTTCTTAGCGTAATTATTTTGTATCATTATTATTGTTATTACTAATATTGTTATCGTTATTATTCTTACAATTATTCTTATTGTCATCATTTCTTTTTGCAATACGTCATGTGCCCAGGATTTGTTGCTATACTAAGTCCAAGATGTCAGCCAATACTTTCATTTCGTTGCTGAAATATTAGTATTTATTAAGACAATATCACATTTGTCGATCATAGTTCTATGGAGCTTGATGTTTCATGGTAATTTTGGGGGAAAAGCAATCTATGCAACGATTGTTAAATTTTAGCGACAATCGTTCGCCATTGCTGCTCTTTAATACTATTTTAACAAGCAATAGCAAATGAATATTTCAGGACTCGTGATAGATTCGTTTAACAGTTCATTCCACTCGGTTGATTCTATTGTTCGGATTATCTTTCAGAGAAAGAGAGAGAGAGAGAGAAGTGAACGGTCTCACGCTTAACGACGTGGTATTCAGAGGCGGTGCTCCGGGGGGGGGGGGCACAGTGCCCCTCACTTTTCAAGTACCCCAAAAGTGCCCCTTCTTACATAGGAAAAGTGCCCTTTTTACTTCGACAAGTGCCCCTATTAATTTGTAAATGTTCCCCTTCCCCTTTCCACCTCGGATAAGTGCCCCTTTTACTTTGACAGCTGCCCCTATTAATCTTTAAAAGTGCCCCTTCCCCTTTACACCTCTGATAAGCGTCCCTTTTCACTTTTGATAATTGCCCTTTTTAAATCTGAGAGGGTCCCCTTTTGCTTTGACAAGTTCCCCTCTTCCGTTGTAAAAAGTGCCCTTCCCCCTTTTAATAACTACCCCTTTTTAACTTGGATAAGCGCACCGAATTTTTTCTCATGTGCCCCTTTCCTTTTTGATAAGGGCCCTTTTCCTTATGATAACTGCCCCATTTAAAAAAGATCCCCTTTCCCTTCATATAAATGCCTCTTTTCATCTATGAAAATAGTTCTTTTTCTCTCTCATAAGTGCCACTTTTCATCTCTTGTATATTGTTTTTGTTTTATTTATTTATTTCTCATACGGAGTCATAGGGGTCCAATGATGTAATAATATGATAAATAACGATAATAATGATAACATAGCACAAATAATGATAATATCATACGGTCAAATGACCCTATTCGATTCTGAGAGATACTCGTTTGACTTTGACAAGTGCCCCTTCCCCTCCTGATAAATGCTCTTTTCATCTTATATAGATGCCCCTTTTATTTTGACGCGTCCCCCTTGTCCTTCCTAATATATGCTCTTTTTTCTTCTTATAAGTGGCCCTTCCCCTTTTCATAATTACCCCTTTTCATCTTTGATTAGTGCCCTGTTTATTTTTAAATGTGCCTCTTTTTCTTAGTAATAAGAGCCACTTCCCCCTTCTCATAAAAGACCCTTTCACCTCCGATAAATGCCCAATTAAAATCTGATCGGTGCCCCATTTCTTTTAACAGATGCACATTTCCCTTTATTATTAGTGTCCCTTTTTTCATTCTCATAAGTGCCCCTTTTCACCTCTGATAATTAGCCTTTGTATTTTGACACGTGCTCCTTTCCTTTTCTAATAAGTGTCTTCACCCTTTCGATAAGTGTCCCCTTTTCCTCTCATCATTAAACGTGCCCCTAATTTCAAGCGACTACGAACGATTTCCCCCCAAAGTAAAGATGGTTTGTATATTTTAACCGAAAAGAAACTAAAAAATAATAAAAACCTGAATTTAATCACATACTTATGATAGCGATACGTGTATATCGTGGAAATATCGAAGAGGATGGGAGAGCGTGTTTTTGTTTTAATATAAGACCTGAGAAAACATGAGCCCATGAACACTGGTGTAATGATGGGGGGGGGGGGGGCAGTTGTCCACAAATACAATTCAAATGTTGTTTATAACTAATTCGTTACTTTTTTTACCAATGTTGCTGAAATGACATGATTTCCGGGATTTTTTTCTCAATTTTTCTTTAAATTATTCTTTTTATGCTTTTGTTGGAAAATGACAAATTCCCAAATAAATAATCAAGCAAAACTATGCTTAATTAAAAGCCTTTATGTCACGGCCTGAAGAATGAAGAAGCTCCGGGGCTCGAGCACCCCTCAATTTTTTGGAAAAATATGTTAAAGAGAAAAAGAAAGAAAGAATGAGTGACCTGCCAGTGTCACAAATGTAATTAAATGCCTAAATGCCGTAATGAAATGCCTAAAACCCCTATGATTACGGGGGCTCCACCCCTGGACCCCACCTAGGGCCTTAAGGCGGCCTCTGGATGCTCATCTGACCGTACTAAAGTACCTAAAACCCCTGAGCTTCCAGCGGCCCTGCTCCCTAAAACCCACCAAGGGCCCTAAGGGGGGCCCCTGGATGCCCATTTGACCGTAATTAAATACCTTAAACGACTGATCTCTCAGGGCAGGGGCTGTACCCCTAGATCGCACCAAGGGCCCTACGGCGGGCCCCTGAATGCTCATTCCACCGTGCCTAAAACCTCTGAGTTTCCGGGGCTCCGCCCCTTGACTCCTGCCGAGGCAAAGCCCCTGGAACACACGCCAACTTTAATATGCTCCACTCACTTCGCTCGCTACACTCTACCTGATCGTTGATACTCCACTTTGAAAAACACTCCGCGGGGCCTGCATGTGAAATGTAAGAGTGGTGGTGATGCAGATTTTTCTTCTGCCCCCCCCCCCCCCCCCAGGCGCGGATCCAGGGGGGGGGCGAGCGGGCCTTGGCCCCCCCCCCCCCCCCCCCGCAAAAAAAAAAAAAAAAAAAAGAGAGAAAAAAGGAAAAGAAGGGAAAGGGAAAAGAGAAGGGAAAGAAAAGAAGAAGAAGAAAAAAAGAAAAGGGGGAAGAAGGAGATCGGGGGCCGAAAGGGCCTTGCCTCCCAGGCTGTTGACCCCCCCCCCCCCCCCCCCCCAATCAAACAAATAAGAGAGAAGAAGGAAAGGGAAAGAAATGACATAATTTCCGAGATTTTACCTCACTTTTTAGTAAATACGTTTGTATGTGTTTGTTGGGGAATGACAAATTACTAAATTTACAGCCAGGCAAGAAATATGATTCTTGAGATTCCTACATGTCAGGCCCGAGGTGGGGCGGGGATTGGGAGCCTCGAGCTCCTTCCCCCCCCCCCCCCCCACTTTTTTGAAAAAGTATATTAAAGAGAAATAAAATAGAATGAGAGCAAGAAATAAAGAATAGTTAACTGCCAGTGTTAAAAATTAATGAGGCATCTAAATATGCTCATCTGACCGTGATTAAATGCCTAAAACCCCTAAGCACCCGGGGCTCTGCCCCTGGATTCCACCTAGGACCCTACGGCGGGCCCTTAGATGCTCATCTGACGGTAATTTAATGCCTAAAACCCCTGATTTTGTAGGGCTCCGCCCCCTGGAACCCACGCCAAATAGTGACCTACCAGTGTCATAAAATAATAAGGTATACAAAAAAAATGCTCATCTGACCTTAATTTAAACGCCTAAAACCCCTGAGCTTCCGGGGCCGGCTCAGCCGCCTCGACCCCACCAGGGGCCCTAAGGCGGGCCCCTGAATGCTTATCTGACCGCAATTTATTGCCTTAAACCCCTGAGCTTGTGGGGTCGGACAAGGTATCAAAATGTGTTTATCTGACCGCAGGCGCGTAGCCAGGGGGGGGGGGGGCCGGGGGGGGGGGGGGGGGGGGGGGGGGCGGCCCCCCAAATCGGAAGAGGACGTAGGAAGAAAAAGGAGCAGACAAAGAACACCTTTGAAAAAGGATTAAGAGTATAGAGAACGGTACAACGCATCATCTTCTTTCTCTAATAATTTAATGAAACGTCAAAGCTTCGCTCAGGAGGGAAAGGGGGGGGGGGGAAACTGAATTCAGACGAGGATTAAGAGTCGAGAACTGTACAGCCAATCGTCTTCTTTCTCTCATAATATAGGATTTCCGGCCAATTTCGCGAGTTTGTCATTCAAATTAGTTTGTCTTACGTTCAAATTCGACGGTTTTAGTGCAGTCAGGTATAGCTCGGGTTTATATTCCTTTTCTAGTTTTCAAATCTATGGAATTTTCGTTAGAATCTACGTATGTTTCATTCAAATTAATGATCAATGTGCTTCTTTCGCTATTGGTCATTCGATTTGGCGCAACACGATTTTCTGACACGCGACGGTGTACTTTTAGCATTCTAATTCGTTTGTAGCATTCAAATTAGCACTTTGTGCAATTAAATTGATGGTCAATATACATTTCTCGTTTATTAACCACTTTTTATAGCTCATTCTTTTTCTTTCAAGATTGTTTTTTCATGTGTATTTCATCATATTTCATTTTCTGCATGTATAAACTTATACTTATTAGATTTATCTGATATTTATCAGCATTTAAGTTTGATTGTTAAGAAGAAAAAGCGACTTATATCTACGGACCTGATGGTCTCAGTATATTTGTAAATGTTCATGTAAGGAAGTTGTTTGTCTTATGTTTCATCATTAATTTAGCATAATTTCATCATAATTTCATTATGGAAGAAGGGTATTGTGACTAGGGTAGGGACTAGAGTCAACAATTTGAACATGATTCATTATTTAGCCATGTCTTTAGCCATCGATCTGCAGGCGGGCAAGTAAACTATGAAACTCTTTAAGAAAAAAAGAGGGGTGTGCTGGTATAGAGACGATGTGAATTACTTTTGTAAAATTCCGATTCTGTAGTAAAAAGGGGCGATTGATGGTACCCCCACCTTTCCCGGGTGTATGATCATGTCCGTGCATTAATGCCATATCCCTTGATTTCGCCCCTTCTTTACTTTATGTCTGACTACACCCACCTGCATTGTCCTGAAAATAAATAAATGGAATAACAGCTTAGACCCAAATGGCAAATCATGCATTTAACTGCATTATTAAAAACTGAAAAAGTTTGTTGCAATTCTTCCCCCTAACATTTCTAACTTGATTACAAATATTACGAATATGTATGACAGGTGTTAATTTGAATGATAAAAATTACGCTTCGACAAGTGAATATTAATTTGAATGCTAGTTGAGCAGTTTCTAAATTGAATGACAGATCTATGAACCCTTCGACCAAAATCCTAAATTAAATACAAAAAACTGGAAAATTGAATGATAATTGGCATGGCAAAGCCGATCTGCGCTAACTGAAATGCAAAGTAAATGAATTCGAATGACAAACACGCGAATTTGACCGGGAAATCCTATATTATCCAGATGTATTAGGAATAAATCATTGTCAAAATCATTCCATAAATTAGGATAAGGTAAAAAAAATTATATAATAGAAAAATATTCTGGTAAAAAGTTATCTGACCTACAAACAGACGGAGTCAGATTCGAAAAAACAAAAATATTTACTTTTGGTGATCAAGGACAGGTCTATTCATTTGCGTATTATTCTCATTCCTTTTGTATTTTCTCCCGTAAAACCTTGGAAATTTGCTCCCAGGTCAGAATATTTGATGACTACCTGCTGGTAGTAAGGAATGTGTTGACTGGCACAACTTAAGAAGCGAAAAACATGGACAAAAGACTTATTCTCTCAGTTTGAGATTTTAGTGCCCACTTCGTTTTTAAAAGAATTTAATTGTTGTGTTTTGAGTTATTGGCGATTAGTCAGTAATTTGACTATTGTCGCCAAAATACTTTACGGCACGTGTTATATCTCTCAATTTTGTATTTTTAAAAATATATTTATTTCGTTTATATTTATCTTTCTTTTAAGATAGCATCGAAAAATAATATCGTAAGCAAAACATTCATGGGCTTTGTTAGTGTTTCTTAACAGTACGTGCAGATTATTTGTTATATAACATACACACCATACACAAGCCTCTATATTCAATAATCTTATCATACCTTTTATCATTGTTGTTACTTTTTCTTATTTTATTTTCTTAATACATTGTGTTATTATATTTTTAATGTACTGAGTGTAATTTAGCATATTTATAATATTGTATTATGTTTTACTGTTCTTGTTTTATTTTCTTATTACATTATGTTATTATATTTTTAATGTACTGAGTGTAATTTAGCATATTACAATTGCTTTTCTATGGTGGCCCTGAAGGGACATCGCGAATAGACTAAATCGTGAACTTTTCAACGATAAAGTTCGCGATATCGTGAATTTTATCGCCAATTTTTCACGACGAAATTGACGATATCGTGAATTTCGTGAATTTCGTCGTGAAAAATTGGCGATAAAATTCACGATATCGTGAACTTTATCGTGAAAAGTTCACGATTTAGTCTATTCGCGATGTCCCTTCAGGGCCACCATACTTTTCGCATGAGAGCAACAAACAGAGCATATCAACGACAACTTTTAAGCGGAGGTCCGAAACCTCAAATCATCGGGGGTTTGGTGTCATATGAAAGAAAATCATATTATCTACGTTTCGATAGCAATTTCAATGAAATTGGAATAAGTAACAACGTAAGTAACGTTAAGTAATAAACAGGATTTTTTTTTCTTTTTCTTAAAAGAAAAACAATCTAAGCAGTAGCAGCTAATATTTCAGGACTCGTGATAAATTCGTTTAACAGTTCATTCCACTCGGTTGATTTTGTTGATCGGATTATTTTTCAGAGAGAGAGAGAGAGAGAGAGAAGTGAACGGTCTCACGCTTAACGAAGCATTATTATTATTTGTTAATCGTCTTTACAATGCTATTTGTTGACAATAAACGACCTCGAGGTACTATTTTTAGTTAGCGTCACGAGGCAATCACTTGGTACATAAATAATCATCAGTACCTGGTCTAATAATTTAAAGAAAACTGAATATGAATCCGGACCATTTTTTCCGCTCTTCTCTCTCTCCCCTCTCTCTCTCTCTCTCTCTCTCTCTCTTTTGTCATTGCCTTCCTTTTCCCTCGCTTACTTCTTTCTTACCACGGAGTATGTTATGTGTATCAATCATAGAGAATATAATCACTAATGCCGCTGAAATGATTCTTCTCTTTCCCCTTTTTCTTTAACTTCGTCTTCCTCGTAGTATTATTAGTAGTAGTAGTAGTAGTAGCAGCAGTATCATAATAATCATTATTACTTTTATCATTATGATTATTATTATTGTTCTTAGCGTAATTATTTTGTATCATTATTATTGTTATTACTAATATTGTTATCGTTATTATTCTTACAATTATTCTTATTGTCATCATTTCTTTTTGCAATACGTCATGTGCCCAGGATTTGTTGCTATACTAAGTCCAAGATGTCAGCCAATACTTTCATTTCGTTGCTGAAATATTAGTATTTATTAAGACAATATCACATTTGTCGATCATAGTTCTATGGAGCTTGATGTTTCATGGTAATTTTGGGGGAAAAGCAATCTATGCAACGATTGTTAAATTTTAGCGACAATCGTTCGCCATTGCTGCTCTTTAATACTATTTTAAACAAGCAATAGCAAATGAATATTTCAGGACTCGTGATAGATTCGTTTAACAGTTCATTCCACTCGGTTGATTCTATTGTTCGGATTATCTTTCAGAGAAAGAGAGAGAGAGAGAGAAGTGAACGGTCTCACGCTTAACGACGTGGTATTCAGAGGCGGTGCTCCGGGGGGGGGGGCACAGTGCCCCTCACTTTTCAAGTACCCCAAAAGTGCCCCTTCTTACATAGGAAAAGTGCCCTTTTTACTTCGACAAGTGCCCCTATTAATTTGTAAATGTTCCCCTTCCCCTTTCCACCTCGGATAAGTGCCCCTTTTACTTGACAGCTGCCCCTATTAATCTTTAAAAGTGCCCCTTCCCCTTTACACCTCTGATAAGCGTCCCTTTTTCACTTTTGATAATTGCCCTTTTTAAATCTGAGAGGGTCCCCTTTTGCTTTGACAAGTTCCCCTCTTCCGTTGTAAAAAGTGCCCTTCCCCCTTTTAATAACTACCCCTTTTTAACTTGGATAAGCGCACCGAATTTTTTCTCATGTGCCCCTTTCCTTTTTGATAAGGGCCCTTTTCCTTATGATAACTGCCCCATTTAAAAAAGATCCCCTTTCCCTTCATATAAATGCCTCTTTTCATCTATGAAAATAGTTCTTTTTCTCTCTCATAAGTGCCCACTTTTCATCTCTTGTATATTGTTTTTGTTTTATTTATTTATTTCTCATACGGAGTCATAGGGGTCCAATGATGTAATAATATGATAAATAACGATAATAATGATAACATAGCACAAATAATGATAATATCATACGGTCAAATGACCCTATTCGATTCTGAGAGATACTCGTTTGACTTTGACAAGTGCCCCTTCCCCTCCTGATAAATGCTCTTTTCATCTTATATAGATGCCCCTTTTATTTTGACGCGTCCCCCTTGTCCTTCCTAATATATGCTCTTTTTTCTTCTTATAAGTGGCCCTTCCCCTTTTCATAATTACCCCTTTTCATCTTTGATTAGTGCCCTGTTTATTTTTAAATGTGCCTCTTTTTCTTAGTAATAAGAGCCACTTCCCCCTTCTCATAAAAGACCCTTTCAACCTCCGATAAATGCCCAATTAAAATCTGATCGGTGCCCCATTTCTTTTAACAGATGCACATTTCCCTTTATTATTAGTGTCCCCTTTTTTCATTCTCATAAGTGCCCCTTTTCACCTCTGATAATTAGCCTTT